>FIZV01012326.1:0-12635 GCA_900050545.1 Trionymus perrisii | reverse complement strand
AAAAAAAAAAAAATAATTGATTATTTCGATTATTTTTTTCAAAGTAGGTAAATGATTAATCGCGCTACTTCTGAAATAATCGGATAATCGATCGATGTTTAGGGCGATTATTAATCGCCCATCACTATTACGCGTTACCTATGTATGTGTATCAACAACGACTTTATGTTCATTATAACATTGCGAATGCGAAACGCTTTGTGTAAAAACAAATTACCTAATTCATATATTTTGATGAATAAAAAAAAGAAAAAGAAAAAGGAAACAGTAAAAATGAAAGGTGTACAACGCGTCTTAATAAATAAATAACGTAGGTAGGTACACGTACAGTTACCCGCGTAAAACAAAAGTAAAAATAAGTACGGTATCTTTAATATTTTGATTCGGTAGAGAAAAAAAGAAACAATAAACAAAAGGAAAAAAAACAACAACAATTGGTTGTCCGAAAAAAAGTCAACAATTTACAAGATGCTACGATAAACGTAGCTAAGTAGGTAGTTATTTAAATGCACCCAATTGGAAATACCTACTCGTACGGAAAATGTCGCTTTGGTTTGGTTGTACCTGTGTGTACTGTGTACGTGAAACGCGCATCTATAAGGGTAAGGGATCATTTGCAGATCGGCGGTACATCGTACACCACGTGTAGGTAGGTAGAGCTAGAGGTACTAGGTGTAGGTACTCGAATTTATCTATACTCATCGTCAATTTAGTACCTACTCGTCTAGTACACGCTTACGTTAGTCTCTTACACTCGTCTCGTACATCGCAGAAGTACGTATGTAGACGTACGTCTACATACGTACATAGTATGTACTAGTACATCTACAACCTACATACATCATACATCGTTATAAACTTATGCACACGCAGCTACACGCGTACGAGTACGCTGACTTTACGGGCGCAGCTGCAGGCGCGAGTTTCGGCTGCCATCCTTACGTTAGATGTGATGTGATGTGATGTGATGTGATGTACATGGCCACTTGTTGTATCGTCTTACTTGGGCGGTTTAGGAGCGTGTCTCTTCATATGTAGAGCCAAATGATCGGATCTAGCGAAACATCTTTCGCAAATACCGCACCTGAATGGTTTGGCTCCGGTGTGCTTGCGGTAATGACGTGTCAACTCGTCGGAACGAGCGAAACGCCATTCGCACTCCGGCCACTGACACTGATACGGTTTCTCACCTGAAACGCATACGAAACAAAAATACCGGCTGTAGCGAAACAGACTAATAGCTAATTTTCGTAGTTGGCTATCTATTAACTACTCGTACCTATTAAACATACGTAGGTCTACTCTAGGTACGCGTAGCTAACGTGCACGTACGAGTACGAGTACATACAATAATGTAGGTAAGTACGAATAGGTAGACGAGACGCTACGCTACGCTACGCAATACTCGCGATACTGGACCGTTTCAGTTTGTCGAATGAACCGAACGAATCAACAATTATCGCAGTCTACATGCTACGCCTTACTTACATACGAGAGTACTATTATGCATGTGAGCATGTGCTAGGTAGGTAGGCACAGGTACAGGTAGGTCTAGGTACGAGGAGTAGATCGTAACAAATAACTACGTACGTATCGGTGCCGGTGCCGGTGTATGTAAGGTAGGTAAGTGCACAGAATATCGAGCAGCCATCGGCCATCGAGTATTTTCAAACAGGTAGATAGGTAGACGCATATTAGCTAATTTAGTATTAGGTAGGTCCGACGTAAGTACGAGTAGAATTCAAGTGCGGCGCGGCGCGGCGCGACGTTCTTATGTTAGCGGTTAGGCTTAACGCTGAAGATCGTAAGACAAGGCTGTATGACGACCTTTCGCGATATGTCAGGTCTGTGACCGGTGAAGAATGACTGCGAGAATGACGATGCGAATGCGATGATATAGCACGGCCGCGGCATCGCCACGCCGCCTTTCGTCTCGTTTACTTATCGTTAGTTTATGGTGCGATCGTGATTATTATGCAAAATGCGTGCGCAAATAGCGATTCGCGGCAACGGGCGAACCAAACTCGATCGTATTCGCACCAACGTTTCAGCTTGGCCACAGCGCAGCACATTGCCAAAAAATAAGAAGAGATTGACCCTTACTGCTGTATACTGTGCACTGGGTAGGCACTGTAGGCAACTAGGCACTTGAGTAATATCGAGTGAAGCGTAGAGTAGTGTGGTGTGTGAAATGGAGAGGAGAGGAGAGGAGAGGAGTGGAGTGGAGTGGACACACATCACAAGGAGGTTACACCATACGTATGAGTAAATAGGCAGGTATACTCGTACTTGACGTATGTACCATACTCGTACGGATGCGGTATCTTCGCGACGCGACATAGCGACAATAGAGAGACACAGACAGAATGGAGTGATAGACTTGTGCGAGCATAATACATAATTATAATAGGTAGGTAGGTAGGTAGGTAGGTAGGTAGGTAGGTACTAGGTAGGTAAGTAAGTACGACGACGACAGATGAACGCGACCGCGAGTGTACCTTACCTACTACTTGCAAATACTTGTACTCCTCGTCTCGTAGTCGTAGTTGAAGATAGAATTTTAGACCGAAGGTAAACGAAGCGAATCGCGAAGCCGAAAGCCGAAGACTATACTCGTCTCGTATGTATAATCTGTAAACGTGTTTGTCATTTGATAATGAATAAATGAAAACGCAGTCATTGCCAGTCGGATAAAATCTCGTCAAACCGGTACACACACGGTACACGTACACGTACACGTACACCGTGTACAGTCACAGTCGTACACGTTCACGTTCACATACACGAACAACACGTTCGCAACAAAGTATACTTACTTACTTATGTACTTACTCGTATACTGCCTAGTACCTATTTGTAGTTGTACTCGTACTTACTCATTCGTATAGCTCTATAGCTTTGGCTATAGTCATAGCTAAGCCAAAGTTATAGCTCTACTCTACTAGTAATTACAATAACACCGCGAACACGTACACGTTTCTTACGAGTACACGTCATGTAGGTAATAGGTATACCTACACGGTTAGGTAGGTGTAGGTACAGGTACGAGTACTATTACTAACGGCGATAGTCGATAAAGACGAAACTTTGCAACGGTCAAATTTGGGTGGTGGATGATTTAAGAAAATTCCTTGTACACTGTACAGTGATTAAAGTTGAAGTGATGATACGAACCGGGAGGAAACGAATGATTCGCAATAGGTATTCGCATTATTAGGTATGTGCTGGATAAACAATTACTTATACACAGGTGGAGTTGAATTTGCTTTGGTACCTACTTATTAAACTCGATTGTAAGTTGGAAATTGGAATTTGAAAACAGGAAACAGATTAGTTTGATCCGGATCCTTCAGGCTTCAATCAGTGACCAATGATATCAATTCGATCGACAAAAAAAATTATTCACATCCAGAAATCGTTTATGTATTTTCAATTCTTTCGCTCCTTCATCGGGCCACTCAAGATTTAGAGATAGCCCATTTCTACTGACTACTCTACTCTCAAGGTAGGTCTACCTACTACCTAGTCCTAGTCCCTCTACCTACATGAGTATAATGTGGGCACTTCTACTTAGCCATACCTACGTAACGTATGAATAATACGAGTAGTAATCAGCTGGATAAGTACTGAACAATACGAGTAAATATAGGTATGATCGTGTTCGTTTCATTTGAAATTACCCGATTCAAAGAGGAGTGAATAGAATATGGGGTGTTGGAAAAACTTGAAGTTGAAGAAACCCTATGTGTACTGGTTATTGGTACCTACCTACCTACCTCCTAATGTAGGTACGCACTACGCACTACGCAGTACGGAGGTAGGTAGGTATATTCCTATTGGTATCCAGTGAGTACTTACTACTTATTGTTAGATACCTACGTCGCTGCGCGTCGTTATACCACACCGATGATTTTACTTTTGCATGCCATTTACGAACACCGATGGACGAGAGAGTAGCGAAAAAGCGACCGACCACTCGACCGGTGTGCTGCGGTCGCGGTTGCAGTTGCGGTCGCGGTCGCGGTCGCGGCGCAACACGTGCCAAAAGGCAAAATAAAACAGAAACACCGATATACTGATACAGAGCAAGCCAGCCCTACCCGATCCGATATAGTCGAGCTATCGTTCCCACCAGCACTATCGCGACAGGAGAATCATGAAACACCGGATTAACGAGTAGGTAGGTAGTAGGTACGATATATCCGAGTCCGAGTATTAGAAAGAATGTGGTTTTACACGATTCGTTCCTTGCAGCTTTTATTCATTCATTCGTGTACATTCATTCATACCCTCGCACACTCATCCATTCATTCATTCACTCACTCACTCACTCATTCATTCATTCGGTCGTTCATTCATATACGATTACCTACTTATGTAGGTATATATACTATATATTCACTCCTCGTCCTCGACGGTTCATTCATTTTTTACGTGTATACATCTTACCTATTTACTTAGCCTTTTCGTTCGTTCGTTCGTTCGTTCGTTTGTTCGTCTAGTTAGTAGTTATCAATTCATTTTTAGTGTCTCTGTCTCTGTCTGTGTCTCACTGGCTAAAGGGCCACACACGCATCTTGCCTCCACATTCATTCTTAAAACCATAATAACACTGTGAAACCAATAACCGATTGCTACTTATACTTACTCACTTACTTACCTATTGATTGAACAACGTGATAGCAATAACCATACGTATCTGTATCTACCTATTTTAATACGGGCGTCGCTACCTCTACAACACTACACACACATAGATACGTATCTCTATCTTGGTACTAAGTATCTCCTCTAAAAACTTGGGTAAGCATTAACTCGATCCCGCGATATGTGCACGTAGACGTACACGTATGCATTATGCAAACATCACGTAAGCCCAACGAGTAGCCTACGCCTACTGATTGGATACACAATTACACAGCAGTTACTACGTACTTATTACTTACCAAAATACGAACGCGACGCGACGCGTATCGTATAGATCGATGTACGCGAATCTAGATAGTATAATTATAATAAAATAAAATGAAAATATAGGTAGCGGATAATACCCAGTAGTACCCATACTCACTCACCCATCCACCCACCCACCCACACACAAACACACGCGCACACACTCAATCCTACGTTCGCTCTGGGTGAGCGGGTAACCGGTAAAGCTACCCGCGTATTTTCATCGAATCTGTCTCCATAGTCCATACCGCAAACAAAACATGCCCTTGCCCGCGAATCTGATTAGGTACGCGGCCGCTACTGTCTACGTCGCGTCACGTCGCGTCGCCACTCGCCAATAATCGCGAACAATCCTATCTACGCATTAGGTATAGGTATAGGTATAGGTTTAGGTACATCTACATACGAGTACAAATACGTACGAGTATATTCGTAGTTTCGACTTTCGAAACGGTACGAATGCTCAACAACTCGACGCGACATGTACGAATTATTTGTATCCTAGGTACGTTCTACGTATGAAAGGTGAAATAACGTAACGTCTCCGTCCCGAGTCGAATACCGACTTATCACCTGTACTATTTTTCAAGATGTTAATTGGATCTAGACGCGAATTTCGCAACCGCCACCGCCACCGCCACCCAAACCCAACAACAACGATAATGAAAATTTTCCAAGAAAACGAAACGAAAGCAACGAATTCGCTAAATCCGAGCCGTCGAGTCGTTTTCTTCTTCCGGTTGACTCATCGAACGCTTCATTGACGCCCCTCTGCTCTGCTCTGCTCTGCGACAGGACACGCGATATGCTCGCGTACACCATTAGGTAATAAGTACACAATTACACATTTGTATCGCTGGTCGGCTGCCCGTTGGGTTGGTACATAACCTACCTACCTAGGAGTATATTCTATTTGTTTGTAAGTGTAGGTGAACATTAACACTTTTAGCGTACGCAATACCTGCCAAGAAGTACCCAATACCTATATGTACGTCTGCAAGGTCTAGATGGTAGGTAGGTAGGTAGGTAGGTAGGTAGGTGCATAGTACTCACTAGGTACTCGAGATTTACATACCCAGCTGTCATTTCAATCATATCGCTGGCTACCCAAGTACCCAGCACCCAAGTTTGCCATATCTGTAGGATAAAGGAAAGGAATTTCCTAACGAAGAAAAAAATGAGCTTGATAAGTGAGGAAAATTCCGTTCTTTCATTCGCACCCACTTATCCTTATCTAATCAACGCGAAAGCTAGGTACCTAATACGCCAGTAGCACTTTCTAATCTAACGATCGTCGATTGGGTGAAAAGACCATCGCTACCAGACATGGAAAAATCTTATCGCTTACTCCCATTCAATTCGTACGATCTATTTTCATAACTTGACAGGCAGAAACACACACCAGTACACTGACCGTCTCTACCCGACCATCCAAATACTCGGAACAAGTTCTCGACCATATGCCATACAAAGGTCCAAAACTCAAACTTTTGATGGATTCGAAGAAAATCCACTTTCGTCACAGTTTTATACGTAGTCGACGCTTGTAGAATTTCATTTCATAAAGTTTTTCAATTTTTCATAAAAATTACGAACAATTTATGACTCTGACTTCTCAAGTACCTACATATTATGTGTGTCCATTCTTTGCTGTAGTGGTTTTCAATATGCAAGGCCAACCAAGTTAACTGTAGGTAGGTAAATACGGGGAAATTGTGAACAAGGCACTCGCATGTTACCAAAATTTTAGATACTGCCCGCTGTAAATATCAATCCGCTCGGGTCGCGTCGCGTCGCATTTCCCAAGTCTTCGAATCGCGCAAAAGAGGCAAAGATAAGCTGCACCATTATACAATACGCGCCATGTACCTATTAGTTGCTCCCTGCTCGTTAAACGCGGACAATCTCGATGTACGCACACCACTTGTACATCGGCACGATAACGACAGCAACAACAACGGCGACAAAATATGGACTTTGACTTTGTCAAATTAAGATGGATGTTAGTTGTTGGTACTCGCGTGCGTCGTGTATAGCTATAAGCTATCAGCTAGGCGAACGTTTTGTTTTGTATTCCGTTTATTGAAATTAGGTAGGTAAGTTGTAGAGCGTAATAGCTTTGCAGGCCTTAGCCGTCTCCTCTCATACGCGTTGGTATACAAAGGGCACGTTTAGGTATGTAATGTACCAACAACATGTAAATTTGCACAAGCGCGTAGATACGCGAATAGAATAAGAGCACGAATAACACACACAATACAAAACAGCACAACGCAGTGGCAATGATCGCGACTGTCCAATAATCCAAGGTAAACCAGACAAATAGGGAAACGTGCGGCGAATGGCGAATGGCAAATTCCGAATGGAATGTACTTACGTGTAACTAACTTTCAGTCGAGTACACCGATACCATACCGTAACCGTAGATACGACTACAGCTACAGCTACGTACAAACACTAGTAGGTACCGTATACTTTTGAATGTTGGTATCGTTACTCTCCTATTCCTAGTACGAGCAGACTTCTATTTCCAATCCAATCGAATTCGATCCGATCGGAATCGGAATCGGATTCGATCCATTCCGTTCTATTCTACATTTACTTATCTACTCTACATCTACTGAGCCGAGACTGACGACGACCAGTATTTTTATTAGTACGCACGTATCGCTTCCTGCTCCTGTTATCTGTGAGTACTTGTACGCTGGTTGCTTGGTCGCTAATCACTGGTCAGTGGTAATGTGACGCGAGGCGACGAGTCATCACGACAACCTACAAACAGGCACAGGCAGGTATGGTAGTGCAGTTGCAGATACTCACGTCAGTCGCACTCGAAACACTCGCGCGAAATGCTCCTACATACAGAACATACTATACATTTACATCCATACATTACGGGCGGATGCCGTAGTACTTATGAGGTGCACGTACAAAAAGTACTATTAGGGAGGTTCCGAGTGTATATTTAGTTTCTTTTTTTTTCATTAAAACTGTATTTCCTAGAGTTTTTATCATGAAATTACCTTAACACTTGTTGTCAGGTAGCTTTCTTCGAGCTCTACGTGGTGATGGCGAACAAGGCGCGCAGAATTGAATTTGCGTCAGGACCTCCACCTCCCGAATGCTAGATGAAAGTGGTGTGTACTGTGTATGTAAAAAAATGTGTGGCGTGCGTAAAAAAAAACATAGGTATTTTAGGGAACTAGGGAGGTGCGAGCTTGAAATGACGCGTAATTGCGAAGAACTGCGGAGAATGTACCGTTGGGCTGGATTTTTTGTCAGAAATAATTGTAAGCTGCAAAATATAGGTAGGCCTCCCTATATTTTTAACCCCCCTAGTCATATTAAGAAAAAACATGCAGAACCTCATAATCACCCTAACACAAACACACACACCCCTGTTTACGAAGCCTACTTTTTGAAGACGTTTTCACCAGGAGAGCGTTTTGAGGACATTTTTGCAACTACGACTACCCCTTCTAATGGTGACAGAAAGATGGTTCTTCGACGCTTTGTGTTGTATTACTTCACTGATAATTTCTGTCCAATCACATTTTCAATACAACCACATTTATCCTAAATGTTTTATACTGAAAAAAAAGTCCTCGAAACATCTGTGAAAAGTTTGAGCGTGTGTAAGACCGTGTGTATTACTTTGTGTATGAAAAAAAGTTGTAAGATCCATATTTGTTGAGAATTGACCTCTAAATCAATTTTTCCAAAATTATTCATGGGTAGTTCGACTCCTAGATCATGAAAAAGGGGTCAAAACGTTTTGGGGACCTGGCAAATGTCCCCAAAGCGTCGCTGGTGAGTTTACCAACGTACTCAAAAAGTACCTACTGGTACTGCAAACACACTGACGGAGAGATGCTGACGCAAATTCAGTTCTGCTCACCTTGTTCACCATCACCGTGTAGAGCTCGAAGAAAGCTACGCTAGTCGCTATTGACAATAGTGTTAGTGTTGAGTTGACGTAGTCGCAGTTTTATTATAAAACTTGGGGGAAAATACTTTTTGTACGTGGACCTCACAAGTACTCCGGCATTCATCCGTGTGCCCGTACTGTGTAGTGTGTAGCTGTGTACATTGTACGTATGCAATGACAAATTTGCGCTTAACAGACTGTAAGCACTAAGCAGATCTAGGTGCTCGCCTTCAAATTTGAGTCAAATGGAAACGGTTACAGAAGCGTTTTGGAGGGACAGTTTAATGTCTCGAGGGAATTCGAAAATTTTCAAGACGATGAGATTTGATGAAATTCGCACACGGGGAGGGTCGGGGGTACATTCTATTCTTTCGTAATGCAGCTTACAGCTGCTACAGCTACAGCTACAGCTACAGCTACAGCTACAGCTACAGCTACAGCTAGCAAGTAACGTGTATACTCGTAATTATGGTAGGTACCTTCGAAGCATTGTGGCAGGAGCAAAATTAAAGCGCAACCGACTGGTATAAATAGCAAAATATGTAGGCCGGTTTGTTTTGTTTTGGTATTGAACTTTCAAATTTACTTGACATTTAAGTAGTAGGTACATCGCTAAAGGTTGGAGCGTGACATTTCACGGGTTTTCGGTTTTCGCCTACAACTACAAACTTATGTAAATACAATACTTACACACGCTTGTAGTGCATTATCTACGTAGCTAGCTAGCTAGCTAGCGCAGCTACTACATTCTTTATCACTTGAGCTAGCTAAGTAAGTAGGTAGGTAAGTAGGTAGGCAGGTAGATAGGTACGTGAACGTTTTTGCCGCTCCACCGCAGCTCGGTCCGTCGCATCGTATCGCAACACCGTATGCCGCTCGCAAAATGCCAACTACGACATAAGTTCTTAGCTTCTTACCTACCTACCTACCTACCTACCGAGTACTTATACATTGCTTTAAAACGGCACCTTAGCTATGCAAATAGACGGCAGAGGCACCATTAAGCAATGGTATCACACACAGGTTAGATGCCGATTGCTACGCTTATTATTTGCCGTGAACAACATACAACAACCCTTCGTCAAAGCGCAGCGTAGACGAGCGCCGCGCGCCGCGCCGCGCCGCGCCGCGCCGTGCTTTAGTGACGCGGCCCAACGCAACGCGAGTAATGATACAAGTACAAATGAATATTCATTCGTCATTTCGTCGTTCGTCATTAGGTTATGCAAAGAGGAAATTGTTTTTTGATAGAAACGCTAATGAAATATCTGAACCCCGACGTTTAATGAAAATACCATAATATAATTTTCGCATTACAAGACTCGGGCTCGAGCTCGATTCCGTTCCGCCTCCGCTCTTCTTCGCTCCTCTTGTCAAGTTCAGCTCGTCACACCTATACCTTCTCAATATACTCTGTAGTTGGTCTACAAGGTAGGTGCTAGGTCTACGTATTGGTAACTGGTAAGTAGGCACATTTATGCGCATTATATTCAGTATAATAACTACTATCGAAGCTTCGAGGTCTACCTCCATGTTCCGACCTCCGAGACGAAACTTGGTCAAAAATCTTGGCAGGGTAACATGAGAAACTGATCAAATTTGCCTACCGATTGATGTAGGTAATAATGTATACCTAGGTAGGTATTTAAAAAAATGACAAACTTGTCGATAAATGATTATCGACTCGATTTTTCTGAGACTTTTTTTCTTATCTTATAACACTCGTAGTTTAAAAACGAATTTTTCGTTAGGCACTAGCAGGGTACAAATTTGTCCATGTTTTCAAAAAATTTGTTCAATTTCGTATATTTTTCATAAAACATTTCACATGCATCATAAAATTTGCAATTTTAAAAGAAATATGCTAAATTTTTCAAAAAAAAATTTATGGTGAACGGGGGGGGGGGGGGACGTTAGACGAAAAGTTTCATATTTTTCATTACTTGATAAACTTACATGCATGTGACACACTCACGTTCGATTCTTCTTTGCATTAACATTATTTTGTTTCGGTAAGATGAGTAGTGGGGGGGGGGGGGTTATCAAACCTAAAAATCACCCTCACCTCAAACACTGAAGTGTTTCGAAACGATCGCTGCCGCTTTCCCGCTCCAAAAGTAACAGTCCTTGTTACCATTTTCTGGCGCATGTGCAACAATCCTACGGGAAATAACTACGAAAGCCACAATTGAGATGCTTGTAATTTTAGGTACTTAGCATTGGATACTTGGTCTATTATATCAGGATGGTCGAAGATTTGAGATTTAACTTCACCAGAACCTACCTGGTAGGTTGATAGTTGGTATGGGTAAGTAACTTGGAACCTAACACCAGTTTAATAGCGCGGCAAAAAAATCGCAATTGTCGCTGTCGTTTTAGAATGCGATTTTAATAAAATAGGTAGATGGTGGATACCTACATGGATCGGATGAAAAAGGTTTCTATTGATGGGTTACGGATACCTATCAACTGTGACGAATGATGCACAAAATGAAAGATTAAAATGTAGTAGATATGGAAATGGTATGGTACCTATTAATATGGTGGGTGGTGAAATGACATGGCGTCTGCATAAACGATAATTCGTTTTGTTAGGTACCTAATTAATGAGAATAACAAAATAAATAATGATATTATGTAGGTGGGTAGTTAGGTAGGTACTAGGTAGGTAGGTCTAGGTAAGGTACTAAACAAATACCAATAAAAAGAAAACACAACGAAACACTCGACTCAAATTAACCTTCGTAATACCTAATAATAGAAACATAATATATTTTCATTTGTAGGTTAGTAATGATGATGACAATTTATTATTTTGCATCAATGTTTTACAATAGGTAGTAAGTAAGAATGAATAAATAGGTAAATGAATATTTAGGTATTTACCATTTATGATCTCTTAGAGATGGCGCAGGTCCGGTACGCATTTTTTCGTGAACGGACCTGCAGGTTACGTATTACTCGTATTATGTACTACAAAATAATAATAAAGTAGGTAAATACTTAATGATGATAATTTACGTAGGTATGTAAGTAGATAAGTCAGTAAGTAATGTGAGTACTT
Source organism: Trionymus perrisii (assembly GCA_900050545.1). NCBI lineage: Eukaryota > Metazoa > Arthropoda > Insecta > Hemiptera > Pseudococcidae > Trionymus > Trionymus perrisii. Next base: position 690 of record FIZV01012326.1, on the reverse strand, counting down.
ACTATTAATTCAAGATTTAGATATTGCATGCAGAGCAGGTACTGAATACTGTTTGTAGGTACCTACGTAATGTAAAGTAAAGTACGTAGACGTACGCGTACTACGTACAGCCGTACAGGGTAATTATTTCAGTTTTACAGTGGCTTTTCTTGTTCAGAGTTGAAATCCATCGAATACATACATATGTAGGTAGGTCTAGGTACTCGTATATAGATTATATAAGTGTGTATTAGGTATGTACTTAGGTAGTAGGTATCTCTTTACGCGTATTATAATGACGTATATCGGTACCATTTGTATGCTTATTGTACGTATGTGCGACAGCACTGTGTCACTACACTCGATGGCCAACAGTTTTAGTCACGGGCGCGGGAATTCTGGAGGAGGCGCTGGAATCGAAGACTGGCAAAAAATCACGAATACGAAGTCCGCTCCCGGCTATTAAATCCAACAAACGGCTGAAACAAAACAAAGAATTTGTTCTACTCGTAAACAAAATTATGACATAACACGAGTAGGTCTAGGTACACCTAGCACTTGGCTACTTACCATCTACGTGATAGGGTGGAGACCTTACCTGCGCATCAATATTGCGAACTTCCCCCTTCAAATTTAGCCTTTTCATTTTTTTTTTTTTTTTTTTTTTTTTTTTTTATTAGGTTTTTTAAAAAAAAAAGCCGCTTGGAATTG
>FIZV01012294.1:491-10927 GCA_900050545.1 Trionymus perrisii | reverse complement strand
TAAAAAATATCAAAAAAAGGTTAATTTTTTTCTAAATAACTTAATTTGAATATTACAGATTAATATACTGATTTTTATTTTTTATTAATTTATTGCTCTTTTTTATAACAATAATTCGAATAGAAAAATTGAAAAAAATTGAATTATTTTTTCACCATAACTTGTCAGTATCAACAGAAATAATGTGCGAAAAGTAATAAAATGAAATAAAAATTGCACTAAGGAATTCCGAACATTGATTTGCTATCGATTATTTTTATCTTTATTTGTATACAATCCACGTACACCTCTCTTAACACATTTTTTCATTACCTCTCGAGGCTTCGATAATCATCGGAAGGTACTCGTGTATTTAACAAACATGGGAGATAGGAGAGCTACCCCTTCTCACACACGCGATCACCACACCATAGTCCTAATGTACAAAATCATTACCCGACCATTATACAAGTTATTAACCGGCGCAGTTGGTAATTAATTTTTATCATCGAAAAATAAGGCAGGCAGGCGGATTATACGCTATTATAAGATGAGTATCTACATACACGGTACATACGAGCGAGAGCAAATAAGACCGACTGGAAGAGAGATAGAGATAGAAAAAAACAGACATATAGAATGAAAAAAAAGAACCACCACTTGCCCACTATGGTTTAATAAACGTACGAGGAACGAGACCGCAGTTGAAAAAAAAAATCAAACGCAAGACGGGTAAAAAGCAATAGTAAAGGTAACCGGTTCGTTTGTGTTATGCAGATGTAAATCTGGTCGTCGATGGATTTTTCAAGGCTTCGGTTTCTTCGAAACAAGAATTCCATTTCAGTCGGGAGTTCTAAGAACGAGTTGTCTATTTGATAAGAATGGAACGGTCAACGGGGCGAAATATTTATGTATTGGAATGACGACGCTTGTTTCAAGTGTATTTCGAAATTCCGATGAAACTACACTATATTATTCTTCCCAGCAGTCTTTGACTTCGCCTTCGCTCCAAGTTGAAAATCTTCTCTTCTATAGGTCTCTTCTATACGTACGTAGGTATTCTTTTTTCATGGCGAGAGATTTCTCTCTGAAAAAAAAATCTTAGCTTGGATTGGTTTCGAAATTGAAGGGGAAAAATCATGTGAAATCTTCCAGCTTGCACCTGATTCGGGTGAACTATAGTTAGGTCTTACACATTGAACTCTCCTGTGCATTTCCTTACATTAATTAAACGCGAATACTCTTTGAATAAAAAAATTATAAAAATCGTAATTAACGAATCGATGTGAAATACGACTTCGTTCGAGTTTTATAATTAAACAATTAATTCATTTTTTGCCCTTTTTTTTCTTCTTTCGTTCATTTTTGTTTTCGGTTTAACGAAGGTCAAAATAGTTAAAACATCGAAACCGAACATAAACTTAATTCGTAATTACGCTCGAATGACAGCTCGAATTTTCTTCGAGCCTTTTAGCCAGCGAAATGTTCGTATATGCCACTTATCCGAATAGCAATTTTCCGGCACATGTGTACGCAGTACGCGACGCTAATTAAAATACATACTGAACGGATACATATACCGAACGAATACCGTACCGGCGAATTACAAACGTCACAGAAAAGTCACCCATTTGCTCGGCACGAAATGGAATGGCGAGCGACGATTTTAATTAAAATTCACCACCCAATTGCCTCTCCTATATTTGTAGTGCATATGCGATAATGGTGAATCCAGTGGTTGTCTCGTCGTTGGTTCCAGCTTCAGTGGTGATGTGTTTTCCACATAATTTATTCTATTTTTTAGGTTTTTATAGGTATTTGAAGATTTGTAATTAATTACTAATTAGGTTTGAGGATTACCTACTTTGAAAATTTTTAAATTTTTGAGGAATTATTCTCGTAATTGGAAAAATTATTTTAATGTTGAAAATCAATGTGTGTGGTAAGGCTTTTATGTCCTAAAGACTAATTTCAGATTGCAAACTACGAATTTGCCTCCGAGGGTTTTAATAAATTTTGAAAAATCTAAACATATATTTTACGTACTGTACTCGTGTGCTTTAATAATTTATACAACTAAAAAAAAATTGTCAATTTTTAACAAATTTTGAAGATTTAATAAGTCAAAAAAATTAGGAAATTTGAAAAATTAATTTTTCAAGTTTTTTATAGGATTTTATTAAATTTTAAAAAATTGTCTAATTTCAATTTTTTTTCTATTTTTAAATTATCAACTTTTGATTTTTTTGCCAAATTTTAAAAATTGCAAAGAATTTTTCAAACTTATGAAATTAAACTTTTCAGAAATTGGCTGAATTTTAAAAATTATAGTTCAACTTCTAAAATTTACCCAAATTGGAGATTTTGAAGATTTCAAGTATAATTTATCTATGGCTACTTTTTCCGAAAATTAATTTAAGTTATTTTCAAGTTGAACATAAAAAATCAATTAGTACAAAAAGTGAAAAAAAAAATGTATTTTCATAAATTCAAATTTTTTTTGAGTACCTACCTGTTAATAAAGACCTCAGTTTAATAGACATAAAAATGATGGTATTTTCTTTTTCTATTTCTTCTTCTTCTTTGATTGTAATGCTCTTGATCAAAGGTTTGAAATTTCAGTCAAGAATTTGGTTGCAACATCATCAAATGATGTGAAAATTTGATTTTGCAAAAAAAATACAAAAAAAATCTATAATAGGTAGTCAAGTCTGAAAAATGTGTTTTTTTCACGCAGAATTCAAAAATGATTATTGTTTGGACATATTTTTTTTTTTAAATATGTTCGAAAAAAATTAAAAAAAATTGATAAATTTTCATAAATCATCAAATTTTTTGAAGTTGCTGAATTTCCTCAAATTCTTCAATTCACACAAATTATTGATTTTTCAAAAATTTACAGAATTTTGAAAAATCGTAATTTATTTAAAATTTCTAAAAATTGTAATTTTTTCAAAAACCAACAAATTTTTCATCAACTACAAATTTAAAAAAAAAAAAAAAAGTAGGTAGGTACTAGGTAGTATGTACCTTTACCTACTACCTACCTAAACCCAGTACATATTTAAAAAGTATTTTAAAGTAAAAAAATTATGATTTTTTTTTTTTTTTATCAATGTTCTCAATCAGAAGTTTTAAAATTCAGAAATCGCCTCCAACATCGAGATTCTAAAAAAATTGTTTTAAATAAAATTTCTTAAAATCATTGTTAAGAAACAATTTTTTTTTAAATTATAGATTCAATAGGTATGATATATTTTCAATTTTTGAACATGTTTAAAAAATATGCTCGAAGGACATTTTGAAAATTTTCAAGATGAAAAAATCACGAATTTATTTAAAAAATTGTTCTTAATCAAAAGTTTTGAAATGTAATCGAAAATTCGTATTCAGCGTCGAAAAATATTGAAAAAGTTTAATTTTGAACAAAATTTCTGAAAATTTGTGTTGGACAAAAATGCAAAAAATCCTGTGATGATAAAATCTGATTTTAAAAAAAATCAAAATAATTTATTGTTGAACATGATTGCAAAAATATCCTCAATCAAGAGTTTTCAGATTCGGTCAAGAATTTGTGTGCAATATCAAACAATATTTAAAAAGATAGATTTTGAAATTTTTTTTGAATGAGTGTTTTATGAAAAAATTGAAAAACATGTTTTGAGAATAAAAATATGAATAAAAGTAATTTTTTGTAAAATGGAAATTCAATGTTTGAACGTAGTTTGAAAAAATAAATTCGAAGAAAATTTTGAAAAAATTTATTTTAAAAAGCTTTCAGGATGAAAAATTTTTGAATTAAATTTAAAAAAAAAAAAAAATGTTCTCAAATCTAAAGTTAAAATTTAGTCATACAATTTGTGTGCAACATGATACAATATTGATAGGTAACATTTGATTTTGAACAAAATTATTTACTAAATGTTGAATTTTCGTCAAATTTTAAAAATTGATCAACCTTGAAAAATTTATTAGATAAAATTTTTAAATAATTATTTTTGGGGTTTTTTGAGGGAGCAAAAAAAGAGAATTGCATTAGGAAAAGTCTATCGAAGGGAGACCTATTTTACTTATCTTTTCGAGTGTTTTGATCTCAACAGCTGAATTTAATTCCTTTATAAAATCTGCACAAAAATGAGGAATGAAAGATGTAGAAAATGGTAATCATTTTTTTCCAAATTTTTGTTCCATTTAAAAAACAGCTGTGAAGACGAAAAAAATATTATTAATTTCGTCACCGCTCACCAGATGATTTTTACACCTAGCTATTAATTTTCGTTCAACGATCCAATGATGCAAAAAGTCTAACTCGGTTTACTAGCTCGTACATAAAGTCATCTGTTATTATCATTATTCGTATTTTTAATACCCCAAAGGTGAACAAACCAAAGATGGTGTGCCTGTGCGCGAATTTCGCTACTGGCTTTTTTTCGCTTATCCTTTCGAACATCCGAAATAATTATAATTACACCCGAATATCGAATCGATTGGCATGCGGGTAAAGGTAAACATATAGGTTTTTGGGTTTTAATTATGGGGGATTGTGTTCCAGTTTTTTTTAATTAATAGACGATGAAAGAAACCCGAAATACAAAAATTTACACATGAAAATTTTTATAATCTTATAAAAACGACTGTAACGATCGTAAAAAAAAACCAACGTCATAATTCAAACGCGTTGCGGTTTAATATTCAGTCTCACGACTGTTATACATTGTTAATGTATTTATACGCGGTAGGTGAGGGGCGGACGGCCGGGTTCAAGTGTCTGTACAATATGCAAAGAGGAAACAGGTGAAATTTTTATTGCAATATTTTTTATTTAATTTTTTTTTCAGTAGTTTTATTCGATTCTACGAGGTGTAGCAGGCACACGGTCGGAGTCGTTGAAAATGTGTTATAGGTTCGACAATGTCGCGTTCGCGCCGTAGAATTACGTAATTAATCCGGATACGAAGATTTCTACTCGGCGTTTCTAGTGAAGCGAAAATATTCGTAGAATTATGACAGTTTTTTTTTTAATTTTTTTATTATTATTTACTCGGTAATGTAAAATCGTGTGTAGAGGAGAGTCTCGTATATGGAACACGTGGTTAGGGAAATGATGAAAATTCGGTAGCTAAGACCAGTTCCAGTGTATCGATTGTTACGGTACTAGATTTATTGAAATTTGATTTTGAGGAGGATTTTTTTTATTACAATTTTTTGGTAATTTTATTTTTGAAGCTAATTTTTTAAATGTTCAATTTTCATCATTGAATCGAATATCTATAATGGATGATAGAAATTGAAGCCAGAATGGTCTCTTTCTGTTAGAAAATAATTACACAACTTGGCAAATATGACGAGAAAAAATTAAAATCTGCCAGAACACGTATTGCAACCATGTTATGACACGAAAATGAAAAAAAAATTGAAACTATAATTCAATCGACGTCATAGAGCCGTTCGCAGGTGTATTTTTATTATTGTATCAACTAAGTAAATTTTGTCATTTTTCAGCAAAACGTTTTTTCATATTTATTTTTTTTACTCTCTTAGTATGTGTATTTAATAGTGTACTTATTGATATGATTTATCGAAGAATGAGTAAAATTTTCAAAAAGTGCTTTGCTACTGATTGATTGATCATTTGAGCACTGAGGGAGATTGGAAATTTTTTATCTGTAGCTTAAAAATGAACATTCATTCTGAAAAAAATAAAATAATTAAAAATATGACTCTTGCAAATATTTTTAATATTTTTTATTTTTAAATTTGAATTTCATTGCTATTTTTGACTTTTATTTGAGTCATCTGCCAGAGTCAATCACAAAAATATCAGTTTTAATGAACAGACCTCTCTTTTCTGGATTAAAAAAAAAACCTGAGTAGACCAGCCTCCCTCCAGCCCCCTCAGACCATCGACCAATTAGTTAATTTTGTATTTTCGTCCCATTTTGAAAATATTCTATTGTGAGGTTTTCTTTGCGAAAAATATTATAAGTGAGAAAATAATTCTATTTCGGTTTATGCATTATAAGCTCGGTATTCCAACTATGTATAATTTTTTTTTTTTTTGTCGTTGTCGGTGTTTCGTCAGTGTAACCATCTCCCGCTGGTATATTTTTTGGCAAGATTTTTGTTGTCACGGTACGTTAACGAAAAAGTGTGTATGGAAGAGTGTGAGGTGAAAAACCTCGCCCAAGTATATTAAATCGACGATGAATTATAAACGAAACTAGTATGATTATGTTAAATGACATATTATGGTAATTTTCGATGAATCATTTGTTGTTCAATAAGATTTGGCGCTAGAGTTGAAAATGAATTTTATTGGGTATTATATAATCATCATTTATGGAGTAATTATAGTTGGCAAATTGGTGGTTTGGAGGTTATTAATTTTTTCAAACAAATTAATCTTTTTTTTTTATTAGTATCTGTACGTAATTATTATTCGATGTGTTTATTTTGTAGAAATATATGAAAAATTATTTTTCGATTGAAATTTGGTGGAAAATTAGCGAAAAAAAAATCATAACAGATGTAATTAATAATTTAACCGAATTAATATCAATGAGGTTATTTTACCGAGCCATCTGCTACGATATAAAATTAGACCTAATTCTTCGAATAATAATACCTTACTGAAAAATGCATTGTTCTCGCGCACACAATAAATTTGCCGAGTAATTTTAACCATTTGGCTCTCTCTATGTACAACGTACTCGAATATAGGTTCGGTATTATGTATACGTGATGCATAGGATAGAAAAAGGCGCATACAAATAGTTATTCCGTAGGTGTTGAAATGTTAATGCTCTTGGTTTTTGGAGATGCTCGTTATTAAGGTTTTTTTTTTTTAGCTTTCCTAACGATACGAATAATTATTTATGGCTAGACGAATGCCTGTGTATATACATGTTATCGAAAATTTGCCTTTTTGCTTTAAGCGAATTGAATTTTATACGAGACGCGATGCGACGGTTTAATAAACCCAGCTATAGACTTGAAAGGAAAAAAAATCTTGTTGATGATGGTGATTCGTCATTTTTGCGCGATTTTCATTTGTTCTAATGAAGTAGAATGTGTATTAACGTGGGTATTATGTGCTTGATATTTGCTATGTACCATTGTACCTACAGATTTTTTTTTTTTAGTGGATTTTTTGCAACAAGAAAAGAATGAAGAATTAATTTTTTCATTACTTTCAATAAATTTCTGAATTTAAAAAAAAATTAAAGATTGGGCTTTTTTCTCGAAGGAAAGGAAAGTCATTTTTTTCTTCTTCTAAAACGTGTTTTTAGACTTGAATGGCAAATTTTGAGAAGAAAAATATAGGGAAGTAAGAAAGTTGATACATGTTTGTGTCACTTTTTCGAAGGGGGAGAAGACTGTTTTATGGAATAAATTGAAAATTCAGAATAATTCGAGTGTTAGAATTTCTTTGAAAGAAGTAAATCATTTTCACATTTTCAAAAACTAGCTATTGAATTGCCTAAATTTCAAAATTTTCAAAAATTATCAAATTTCTCAAAATCACTGAATTTTTTAAAATTTTCTAATTCACAAAAACTATTGATTTAAAAGAAATTATGGAATATTCAAAAATCATCATTTTTAAAAATTGCGATTTTCTTGAAAACTGACTAATTAATTTATGAATAATTGATAAAAATCGTCAAATTTCTAGAAATTGTAATTTTCTCAAAAACTAACAAATTTTCTAAAATTATTAAAATTTTAAAAATTGTCAAATTTTTCAAAATTTAAGGGCTGTGTTGGGAAGTTTTTTTCAGGTTTTTCAGACCCTTGAAATGAATTTAAAAAATTCAAATCGCCCTAAAGAGAACAGTTTTGGAGCTGACAGAGTGAATTTTTTTCCTTGTTTTCCAAACTACGTATTCTATGCTATTTATAATTTCTTTTGATTTTTGCCAAGACGAGTTACATCCAAAATTTCAGAAAACAGAACGAAATTTTAATAATATTAGAATTTTAAAGAATTATCACAACGATAAATTTTCCAAATGTTCGTGTGTTCGGAAAAAAAATTGAAAAAAAGAAATGTCAATAAAATTATGTTTTATAACTTTTTGTTTCATCGGAATTTCTAATTTAAAAAAAAAAAAAAAATGTTTGGCAGAGCATACCTACTCGTAAGTTCAAGTTTTTGTTAGATTTCAAAAAATTGTGTTTCAACGAATTTTCTAAATTTTTACTCTAATCAGAATTTGAAAAAATTGTCGCCGTAAAAAAATTTTATAAACATGTGTTTTTGGAAAACACTTCTCCGATGCTCATATTTTTTCAACAAAATTGAAAAAATATATACATAATATAGTAAAATTGAATTACAAAAGGCATTGCGTTTTGAAGAAGTATTGTATTTTTTAAGAAGGTGATATTTCAATAAATTTCTATTTGGACATTTTTTAATTTTATTTATTTTTTTTTTTCAATTAGATACCTTTTTTTAATGCAAAATTTGAAAAAAAAAAATCAAATTTTGAAATTTTACGTTTTATCAAAAATTGAAAAAACATGTTTACGTTGTTTTTTGACTGAATTTCATAAAATTGTTTTTCTGTTGTCAAGGTATTTTTTCTAAATTTCAAGAAAATGTGCTCGAAACAAAATTCTAAGTAAATTTGCGTTTTCATTTTTTGTTTCAGACAAATTAAAAAAAAATTAAATTTTCCCAAACTCTTTGTCTTGGTAAAATTTTACAAATGTTAAATGTTTTTAGTCGAAGTACAGTACAAATAGGATTTTTCTTGTAACAAATTTTGTATAATAAAATCGATTTCAACAAAAAGCAACCCGAGTACCGTTCAAATTAACCGAAGAAAATTACAGGCAAACATTTTACGTTGGAAGAAAATAAGGGAAAATCGTTAAATGAAACTTACCAGTCAAGTGAAAAATCGGAAAAATGTTAATGCAATAAATTGTCGTAATAAACACAATGTGTATAGAACTCGAGTCGTTTTAGAATAAAACTGAAAACAAATTTCTGCGGGGTGATTTTATATTGATGCGTTTACGTGGTGTTTATGGGAAGTTGAGTGGTACTATCTCTTACTGTTTTCCTCCTCCCTAAATATACGAATACTGTTTCTTAGGCCTTATTGCATATAGCCGCGTGCATGAGTTCAAAGTTAAACGAGATTTTAGTGTGGTAAAAATAACATTTTGATTTCAATTACCAATTAATGAAGCAAGTATGTAGATAATCAAAAGTACTGTATGCCCGGCTCTATAGGTACCTATACTTCTTCACCGTGCATTCGATTCGTGTATTATCAGCACGATTTAGAAAAAATGTCGAAAACTCTACTTGGTGTTGAAAATTCTTAATCGAGTTCAGAAAGGACGGTCTGCCTCACTGTCATGGAAAATAGAGCTCCAAAATGCGTTTAGGTTAAATGGATGTTTGCTGCCTCGAAAGTGTTTTTTTGATCATTATACAAATTTTTCATGCAACTTCGTGTATTTACTACACATCATCGTGTAAAAAAACACAAGTTTAGCGTGTTTTTGGTATCATGGTAGGTAATCACTTCAATATGTTCAATTTTTGACGATCTTCAGCTGCTGTTTCGAATTTTCCCTTTAACGATCTTACTTAGGTTCATAGAATAGGTCAAACTCGAGTTACGAATCGATAATATATTCATTTCTTTTCGAATTTATTACGAATCTTGAAAAAAATCATTTTATTCTATCGACCAAAAATCGAACTCGCCATACATTTGAGAGATACTTAAATTTTTTTACTTTTTCAATTGAAATAATTAAAAAAAATATATATATATCTCTGTGATGTTAAACGTGGTTTTAGACTTTCTTTTGATGAAACGAAACTTGTTTACTGGGTAAGTTGCGACCTGATACCCTTGCATCGAGTTGAAATACTTGATATGTATTTGCCTTAGGTATGTATTATGACATAAGATGTCAGTGATAAAAGACCCAGAGTGCAATGTCAAAGGTTTAACGAGATCCTTCTAAGTATAAACTTTTAGGTGATTACGATGTGAATGTCGCGTAGTGGATAATCAAGGGTATAGTAATGGCAACTTTTCTCAGGAATACCAACCAAATTTAAAAAAAATTGTCAATTATTATGTCGAGTCAAATCAACTTCTAATAAAAATTTTAATTTTGTACCTGCAAAAATCATAACTTACATACCTTTTTATTCTTGTAGGGAGTATATCGTACTTAGTTTTCAATACTTACAACATTTGCAATAAAGAATTCGAATTTTTTTAATTGTCTATATGTAAGTAAGTATGCAGATTACGTACTACTCGTATCTACTTACATACCTACTTGAAGAGGGTTTCCAGTTTGAAATTTTTTTTATCCCTCTTTGACATTGAAATTGAGCATTTTGTGCAAATTTATTATTATTATTTTTTTTGGGGGGGGGGGGGGGGGGGGGGGGAACTAGGGTTTTTTTTTCTTTT
>FIZV01012263.1:0-15758 GCA_900050545.1 Trionymus perrisii | reverse complement strand
GTTGGAAATAATATTAAGGATAACGCTATCGGTGTGCACAATGACGCGCAATATATATATATATTGTATATAAAGATATATGTGACTTTTGCCAGTCGACTTCTTTTTGGTCCAGGAGCCTAAAAATGTGGTCAGAATCCCCCCCCCTCCTTCCAATTCTGGGCCGAACACAATAGCCTTCATAAATTCGGCTAAAAAGAAAAAGAGACGTACCAGATTTTCAAATCTATCTTCCATCAGATTATGAAGCGATGATTAGAACCACGAAATTTAACAACAACGGGCTGCATGTAACCCACATGGAAGTATCTGATTTTTACGATTTCAAAGATATGAATAACCTATTTGGATTACCGAGCGGATGCCCAATATCCACCATGGTGCATTTAAAATTAACAAAAGCAAAGCCGTTCATTCTAGAACACAAGACTAGTTTTAATGTTGACCAGCTTTATGAGACAGATTTAAAAAAAAAAAACGTCAGAAAGAAAAACCTCCCCATGAAAAAATCCGACAGATCAAACTGTATCAAATTTGATCAATTTCGATCAATTTCGATCAATTTTGATCAAAATTTTAATACAATTGGATATACTTTGATCCAGTTATACAAAGTTATATCAGCAGAAGTATAGTTATATCTGAAATGGTTATATCAGAGTAGATCAAATCAGATGTAACTGGATCCAGATAGATATAAATTGATCTCGCCGTATCAATTTATATCAGTGATGGTACAATTATATCCAAAATGGTTATATCAGAGTAGATCAAATTAGATGTAACTCGAACTTTATGGATATAAATTGATTTCGCTGTATCAATTTATATCAGTGATAATACAATTATATCCAAAATGGCTGGATCGCACTTATTACATACTTTCGCTGTGTATCTAGTTATTATATCTGTGAGTAGAACACAGTTCTATTGAAAATGGGTTAATTATATCACCCTCAATGAGATCTATGAATTATGCAGCATAGGTATACTTACTTATTTGTAAAATGTGCATAATATTTCATCAATTTTTCACCAAAAAGTTTGTGAATTTTTAAAATCAATTGCAACACGTACATGTGGTTCAAAAAAATTATATAATACAAAATGGCAAATCAAAATAAAATAACAATAAAAAGTATACCATAATCATAATATATACACATGATTTTTCTTATAATAATATAGATTACCTATAAAACTTTATTCATGTGGTGTGGCTGTTTACAAATAAAATTTTCACTAATTTTTACCATATGACAAATAGACAAAATATCCTGGAATTTTACTAAAATGTATTTTTGTTCACCATCAGCAGTCTTCACAGGTAGGATATGCCTTATTGGAGTCCTCAGTCCTTTGTGAATAAACATCTCTAATAAATTAATGTGTAAACGTTTCATCATGACAAATAAATCAGTCCCAATTTCAAGGAAAAATCTAATCGAAGCATAAACAGAACCTTCATTTTGTAAATAAAATTGGACCGTGTAGCTGTTTGTTTGGATTATTTTGTATAACTCGGAGGTGTATAGAACATCATTGATTTTTGCTCTGGAATATATTGAAATATCATCAATTGAAATCTGGTAACTTGATAGTAATTCAATTTCTTCAGGAGAGACTTTACTTTTTGTTGTTTTACTTAGCAGTGCAATTTTTTTTTTGTTTATTTGAGGCTTTGATTTTTCCAATATGTTGTCGTTTTAATGTTTGAACACCTTGAGCAGTCATCAAAAACTTGGCTATTTCCTGTCCCAAATGTTTGGTCCCGTGAACACATTTGGCAATCACACCATTGAAATTCTCAAAGGGAAATGCTGATGTAGCCCATAATGGCCCCCATCTTTCCACACAAAGTGTTAGATGAACGAGTTGATGGATGTTGTACGTACAAGGTCGATCTCCATACAACTCTTCAAATTGTTTAACAAACAAGTTCAGCATTTTTTCAGATTCTTGCAGTTCTTTTTTTGTGATTTCTTTTTTTAGTAAGTTGTAAATTGACACAACTAATAACATCCAATGCTGATGATAAGCTTCAGTCAAGATGTTTTGTAATACTGGTACTGAGTAATACAGTAGCCAATTGAGAAATTCTGATGCCTTATACTGTTTGTATGATGAAGTTATTGGCCTCGGCATGCGATTAAACGTATGAGGAGGTTTTATATTTTTTAAAAACAAATCAATTTCGTGTGATGAGCGACTGATGTTCCATTTTGATTTGTTTTCTAGCCACAACTTGGTCATGTGTTTCACTACTCCAAGGAGTACAGAGTGCATGTATTCTGGAACGAAGCATGTACCCAGATCGAAGAGAGGGAGTATGGAAATTATTGACGGACCTTTGACCCCTTTCACATGCGTAGTTTGTACTTCAGAGGCTTGTTTCATCATATTCTCACCTGTTCTCAGAGGTGCAGCTGTTTCCTCATATAAGTACACGCTTTTATTCTTGATACCTTCGATAGGAGTGCATGTTTTTGTCTCAATTTCACATAGATTGCATCCATATTTGCCATTAAAATTCAAAATATTTTGTATGGAAGAACGTGCTGGAGCATCAGCTATTATTAAAGGAGCTACCACTTTTGTCAGCTGTACTTGATTGCTTCGTTCATCCAACCAATGAATGCCTTCACCATAGCAAGCTTGTAATTTCAAGCAAAATGGTCTTAAAAATACATTCATATCTGGTTTATTCTTTGTATCAAACCATAAGCCCAAAACCAAAATGTGAGATTCGCGAATGTATTCAGGTAACTCAGCAATAGTTGCAAATAAAGGCCAACTATGACTACTGGAGCTGTTACTCAAAGATAAGCCATCAGTATTCAAAATGAGAGTGAGGTCATAGTTACCTCTGTCAGGGCGGTTATTAACTCTCTTATATTCGCTACCATCAGAAATATCACTTATAACATCAGAGTTTTTTTCAAATGATGATAGTTTTTCAGCCAATTTTTCATTTTCAAACATATTTTTCAACTGTCCTAAAATATCAAATTCAAAAAAAAAATTGCAAGTTGCACTTTCATTGTTGCATTTAGAACATTTTTTTTTCAACTCTCCGAAATAAGATAAACAATTACTACAGTAGTAATGTTTTATATTGGCACATGTACTTGATGGCGCCTTTTCTTTTAAATAGTTGAAAAGTGAGTAGGTTGATTTTGGCATCAAATTTGGTTGAGGCAATATCAGTTGCATAAAATTTAAAAAACCATTTACTTGAACCAGCTTCAATTTACTTGTAACATAAAAATCCAGGAAAATAGTGATGGCTTCTTCCAGTTTTATTGATGGAGGTTTGCTGGTATCGTGATAAATTTCTGTTAAATGATGAATTATTTCTTCTGAAAAAGCTTCATTTTCTTCAAGTGCTGCAGATGATGATGATGCAACATTTTCTAATGTATCACCTAGTGTAGTAATTACAGTTTCTTCTTCATCTGTGGACAGTAAATCTTCATCACTTTCATCACTGCTACTATTTGTTGAAGATACTGAGTCGTCAGAAGTCAGTGTATCATCGCCATCATCATCATTACAATCGACGTTAAGTGCATCATATACCAAATTTTCATCTTGTCGATTTTTACTTGTAGATGGTACAAAAATTTGGTCACTAGCTTCAATGGTGCTCAACTGACTTATTTTGCTTTCCCATCTTTGTTTGGTTTTTAGAGGAATCTATAACAAGAAAAATGAATGATCCTTATTCAATTTGTAAATGGGAATTATCTATCATGAAATTTAACGATAAAAATCAACTTACTGGTAGATTACCATCTCTCCTCCAAGATGAACGTTTCTTTTTAATAGTCGAAGGAATTTCATCATCAGAATCACTGCTGGATTTGGACATTTTACTATTATTCCATGTACCAAATCACATCTGATTTATTGAAAAATTTATATGTTCGATTCTACTTATTTAAAGCAATAAACTTGACTAAAAAACTCAAAAAAGTGAGAAACTTTTTTTCAATAATAATCATTGATAATTATTTTTGTTATCAACCATACCTATAAGTAACCAATCATCAACTGACAGACTACCTACATTTCATCCTACCCAATAAAATTTTTGCATTAGGCAATGAGCGATCCTAGCGTTGATGTTCGCAACAACAACATCCGCATAAAGTACCAGGTCGCCGGAACATGTTATCCGCGTTGATTTCATTGTGTTTGCCATAAACTACTCATCTCTTATAATTTTCAATTTTTCTCACGTTTTAAAAATGAAAATCGTTGCTTGAACAAACTATAATTTGTATATTGCATAATTATACTTTATTTTTTTGTAGAAAATTGCAATTCATGTTGAACGCGAACTATCGTTTAAATTTTACATAATGTATTACTTGATCGAGTGCACATCCGATGATTCTTATTGTGTAGTTTTAGAGGAAGACATAGTTTATGACAATGTTCTCAAAAAAGGAGACGAAGTGGTTTTTTTCTATCCAAAAAAAGAATTTCGTGGTATTATAACCGAACACTCATCTGGTTAGTATACATTAATCAAGTGTTGTATTGCTTGTGTTGTAAAATATATACTAATACCAATACATAGATTACCAAAGCACACCACATTGCAATTTCATTAAAGTGGTATTCTTGTTTGATAGAAAATGCGGATGCGTTGTTGGATACAGCGAAAGAAAAAAAAAAGAAAGAGATGAAAATGAAAAGATCGCAAGATGATGGTAAAGGAGCGCGTTCATCACGAAAAATTCCAGCCTCGCGATCAGATGACCATGTCCCCAAGAAAAAGGTAATAAAAGTACTCAATATTACACATTACAAACTCAATTTCATCTCTGCATACCTCTGATACTCGATCCTCTAGTATAAAATTATCGTAAACTGTTTTATTTATACAATTACACCAATAAACTTGAAATTTCATTTCTGTATACCTCTGATACTCGCCCTATGTTGAAAAATTATCGTACAGGTCGTCTAATTTTTTTCCAAAATTTATTTTATTGAAGAAGTAATACATTATTCTGTATTTTTCCAGCACAAATCTAAAGAATCACATAAGAAGAAAGAAAGAATTGCTGCATCTATCGCATCTAACGAGGAAATTATGAAACTTATTGATGCAAGTCGAACTGAGCATCATTGTCCGAATAAAATCTACACATCTTCAGATGATAGTGATGGTGACGCTGATAAAGCTGAGACAAGTCCTGAGATTCTGATCTCTGCACCAAATATTGAAAAGGCTGTACTGCTCGAATCTCCAAAACAGGATGACGCTGCATTCAACTTGCGAAAAAATAACGACGGAGGAGAAAACACCGATATCACTAAAGGTAGCGTCGAAGTAGAAGCGGAAGGTATGGTCGTCGATGGAAAAAAACCTACTGCACAAAAAACCAGCAGTGACAATAACGAAAATGTTGTAAACAGTGAAGATGAAGCAGATGACGAGCAGCAAATGTTTGGAAAGCATTGGAAAGAGGATAAAATGGTGCATCTCTGTCACAACGTATACATCAAAAAGCGCGTATTGGATATAGCCTGCAATGGGGCAAAAAGACCTTCCCATCTCCTTCATCGGTTGGTAGAAGGTGTTTTTAAACCAGAAGGAATAATCAATTGCACAATAACAGGACAGCCACCCAAAGCTCAGGGAAAAGAGCGCCAATCAGCGAAATATTATTGCTTAAATGCAGCTGGGAAAAATGCCATCAAAATGTTCGTTTCATCGAAGTGTGTAGAAAAAAAATGGCCAATTCCAGATGAGAAAGAAGTTGATCGAATTCTTACTCAAAGATTGGGTGAAATAAAACGAGAATACCTCTCAAACAACCCGGAGCAAGGAAAATAAATTGTTTTGAACGCGTGTATTATTGTTTGCTGTTTAGGTATAATTGTTTTTATTCTTGGTAAATTAGATATAATCGCTGTGTCTCGAGTAAATGTTTGACTGTGTGTGATATTGTTGTGTCTTTATAAGTATTTTTTTTTTTTTTAATGAATCGCTGTGTTTTGAGTAAATTAATGTTCGGCTGTGTGATAATGTTAAGTTATACTGTTGTGTATTTATAAGTTTTTTGTTTTTTTTTGATGGCATAGTTTTCTTATAGCTGAGATTTCTAATCGTTTTTATCAAGTTTTTGTCGCATTCTTTTAGCCACCGATATTTGTTTTTATCATTCTTTTAGTTGAAATTTGCAATCGCGCGCGTTTTTATCAAGTTTTTATTATTCTTATTTTAGCCACCGGCAGTTATTTTTATCATTCTTTTAGCTGAAATTTCTCCTAATTGTTGAATTTTAAACTTTGAAATCCGATTACAGTATAATATTTTTTTTTTAATTATAGGGGAATTTTTCACAATTTTATTTTATTTACATTTTTTAAACTTAATGTATACTTATACATATTCATATTTGCATTTTTATTCAATACCAGCATGAGAGTTCAATTACTTTGTTTTTCAATTTTTTTAAGACTGCGATTTTTTCACGTATTTTCGTAATTTTTTATCTTTTTTTTTTAAGACAGATTTTTTGAGTTATATTTTTCATAATTTTTATATTTTCAATTCATTTTTTTTTTTTTTTTTTTTAAGTGGTACGTTATATACACTCTTATTCATATTCATTTTTATTTGTCAACAGCATGAAAGTTTTCTTAATACGAGTAGGTACTTCGTTTTTAATTTTTTATATAATTTGAGTATAAATATGCCAATACCAATCTTTGTTATGTGTGCTTGTTGTTCATCAGGGATTTTAGAAATTTAATTTTTTGACAAATTAATTGCTCAGCAGTACATTTGCGCGGTTTTTTTTCAACTGTAGATTTTATAAATCTCATGTATTTTGAATAATTGTATAGCCATTAAAATGAACTATACCTATATTCATATATACATATTTTTTTCTCAATATGAAATTATATTCAATGCATTTTATGGAATTTATAATATGTATATACCGTATGTATACTTTAATTATTTGTTCGCACGACATGAAAAAAAATTAAAGGAATGTGTGGAGAATATCAAATCATATCGTCACCTGCTAGCTATAATCACTGTATATCTTAAATTACGCACTCTCAATTCTGTTCATGGAAGAGCATATATAATTAAGATGCAATATATTTTATTTCGGATATTTAGGTGCGTTATTTTCAAGTAATGTGCACCGAAAAACACTGGAAAATGTTTTTTTTTACTTCTTAAGAATACTTTTCCATGAACAGTTGAGGTGACGAACTTGAAGATATGGTGTTACCTGGTAGGTGACGATATAATTATGAATGAAATGGTTAGATCCAACTATTTCCATCTGATCTAGATGGATCTAACTGTATATAATTTGATCTGAAGTGGTCAGATCCGACCATATATGGAAAATGTCTCTATCTAGATGGATCCAACCATATATAATTGGATCAATTTTTATATGACCATATATAATTGGACCAATTTTTATATGACTACATATAATTTGATCAATTTTTATATGGCCATATATAATTTGATCTATCTAGATAGAGACATTTTCCATATATCCCAGGGAAAAATCACCATATATGAGCATATTTGAGCAGATCTGTGCATATCTGATCAGATATGAGCAGATCTGGAATTTTATACGACAATGAATTGATTAGATATGGTCAGATCTGATCATATCTGATCATGAAACGCAGTTTTCAATATTATAATTTTTATTTCTTCAATTGTATCTAAATAGATATGATCAGATTTGATCAGATCTGAACATATCTGATCATAAAAAACAGTTGTATCCGAATGGATATGATCAGATCTGATCATATTTTTTAAACTCTTCCGCGTTATCTGGAAGTTGATCTGATTGCGTAGGTAATAAAATCATGATGAAAATTAATAAGTTTACCCATAATTTGATTAATTTTGGTAATTTTTTGGATCAAAATAATAAATTGAAAATTGATCAGAAATATTTCGGAAAATTTTTTTTAAAGTAGAAAATCGTGACTAGTAGATTTAAATGTTAAGAATTTTGTTTAACCTTGGAATTAAAGTAAAAAATTGTTATTTTCTTTCTACTTACTTATAAAACTTTGTAATTTCCAAAAAAACACTGTAAAAGCTACACATTTTCCAAAATTTTGTCGAATTTTACTCAATTTTCCGAATTGCTGCATGAAAATTTCGACTGGGGCAAACCTCTTTCGCCCTCCGTAGTGACGTTCCTGAAGGTATTGCTCATTTTTTTGCTTGACTGGTTTTTTGCTTTTTAGAAGTGATACTCCTAAAGGAAAATGAAGGTAGGTACTTAATACCATATGGTATACCATGCCTATACGAGTACGATTATACCCTCAAGAAAAAAAGAATAAAGCGGGGGGACCCCAGTCCTCACATATACGGAGGTGGGGCAAGTTTAATTACATACAAATGGCAAATGGATAAACAAAGAAAAACAAATTAAATTTTAAATTCACACAATATTGTATTTATTATTTTAGGTACCCACCTACTTATAGTCATTAAAACCTGTAATTCGTCAAAAAGCTCGTCCGATATTTTTTCTATTCTTGTTTTGATTAAAACTTTTTCTTGAAAATAAAATAATAGGGATTTTTTTAGTCTTATTTTCAACTTCTTGAGAAAGCTGGCAACCCAACGATGAACTGCAGATTCAGTTTACAATACCTATGAATCGTAAAGTGAATGATTAAAATTTTACATCATCCTACTGCATAAAAATAGTAATTATACTGACTCAATTTTAAAATCAAATTACTCATTATCATGTAAGTGCAATTATACCTTCCTATACCTGTAGCGGTATAGCAGCTACTGAAAACAATCATGCAAGTAAGTACTAACCTTATTGAAGTAATGTGGCAATTCGCATACGTAATTGCCGATTTTTACGACATATCTTATCCAGGCAATTTTGCTGGTGTGAACAATCGCCAAACCACTTTCCTCAACTGCCAAAATGTGTTCGACATTTTTTTGCGTCGGTATATTTCTGAACATGCTGCCGGTGCCGCGTCGAATGATGAAATTTTTCAACAAAACGTGAAAATTTTCTTTTTTTCCAAAGAAAAATTTTATTGACCCGTACAGCTGCGTTTTGGAGCCATCTGCCGCATTGACACACATACAGATTGTGTAGCTGTTGTACTTTGTCGTTTTGTAGCTTTCCGACGTGAAAACCTTGTTTTGGATCCTGGCCCGCGAAAAAATTTCAACTTCTTCTACGTTATACCCGTGGGAAGAAAGAACTTCATTGTCGAATGCGGCGAGTTCTTTAATTTGATTTAACGCGGCATCCTCGGCAGAAGTTCTTTGATGAGTTCTGTTCAGGAGAACGACCTTCGATAAAATGTTCATTAGTTCTGCACCCTGATTTTTGGTTCCGTGAACAGAATTGGCGATGATTCCGTTGAAATTTTCAAATGGAAATGCTGAAGTTGCCCACAGCGGGCCCCATCTCTTCACCATTAGGGTCATGTGTAACAACTGATGTACGTTATAAGAGCATTCGCGGTCGGTATATAAGCTTTCAAATTGCCCTACAAAACGTTTTAATACGATTTCCGCCTTAGTAACATCTTCCTCGGAAATGGTCCTTTTTAATAATAGGAATATACCAATGGAAAGAAGCATCCAGTGCTGGAAATAGCGATCGGGCAAAATTTCATGTAATGCGGGGATCGAGTACACCAGCAGCCAATTTAGTAATTCGCTAGCCTTCCATTGTTTGACTTGAATTAGTGATCGTGGTAACCTATGAAACTGGCTGATGTTCGGAGGTTTAACTGAAAGTAAAAAATGATCCATTTGCGGTAAAAATCGTTTCATACGGATCTCTTGTTTTTCAAGCCATAGCAGAGTGACTCGTTTCACAACGCCGAGAAGAACGGCATGCATAAATTCCGGCAATACGCAAGTCGATAAATCAAGGAGGGGAATTTCCGAGAGCACAGACGGTCCTTTGACTCCTCGGGCTGCATAATTCATCCGGATGCTCGTTCGGAGCCGCATTGCTTCTCTACTGTCATAAATATAAGCGCGTACGTTTCTTTTTCCATCAATTGGCGCACATAACTTTGTTTGCATCTCACACAGGTTGCATCCAAAACGTCCATTGTACGAATTTATGTTTTGCAGCATCGCTCTAGCTGGAGCATCTGCTATAAACAAAGGTGCTACTACTCGACTAATGTGGATTTGGTTTGTATTAGGATCGGTCCATTTTATACCATCATTGAAGGCACTTTTCAGTTGATCAACAAGAGGTACAAAAAAGGTGTTTATAGCTGGCTTGCGAATTCGGTCACACCACAGCCCCGCAGTCATGATAAATGACTCTCGTAAGTACTCCGGAAGTTCCGCTATGGTAAACAAGATTGGCCACACATGTAAGCGCGAGCTGTTGCTCAGTTGCAACCCATCAGTGTTGAAAATCAGAGTAATGTCATAGCGAGCGCGATTGTTCCTAAGCTGATTCACTCGAATATATTCAGAACCATCTTGTATGTCTGATATAAAGGTAGCATTTGGTTCGGGAACTGAAATAAGTTTTGAGCCTAAATCTTCGCACTCGAATAGGTAACGTAATTGCGCTTCAAGGTCAACTGCAAAGAAATATGGTGATTTCTTATCAACAATACTTCCACAAAGCTGATTGTCGGCAGTAATATTGGTACATGTAATCAGTTCTTCAAGCGTTTCAATAACACCAATATATTGCAGGCATTGGGAACAATAGTAATGTCTTCTAATCGTTGAGAGCGATAATTTCTGTTCAGAGACAGAGTTGAGTTTAAACAGGGAAGGCGGAAGGAGGCATTCGTCTTCTGGAACAACAGCTCTGAACAGATTCAAAAAATCTTGTTTTGCCGTCTGACTGAGTTTATTTTTTACAGCCACAGCATTGAAATTTGTTGCAAATTCGCCAACTTTCATTCTACTTCCTTTATACAAAGGTAAATGTGTTCTGACGAGTTGTATTTCAGAGTCTGATTCCATGTCATCGGAACTACTGATGAAAGAGCAACTATCGCCTACTGAAAAGTCGTCTGACTCTGTATCGTTTTCCTGAATATCGTTCGTACTCTCGGTAGAAGAATAATCATAACAACTATCGCCTACTGAAAAGTCGTCCGACTCTGTACTGTTTTCCTCAATATCGTTCGTACTCTCGCTAGAAGAATGATCGATATGGTTCGAATTTATATTCTCTGCAAAATCGTGATTCTGATTAAGCATATCAATGTGAACAGCATGATCCTCGTTTGTACCTACAGCTGTAGCTCTTGATGCATTCAATTGCCAATGCCGCACTGTTCGTATTGGAATCTGCATGAATACAAACGAAAATATTAGATATGCCACATTTTTACAGCATTTACCAAATTTGTAGGTACATAATTATCATCATAAGATACCAAGAATTCGTGAATTTCAACTTCAAAAACGAAATACATTATTAAAATTAGGTAGGTACTAACTGTAGAATGGTGAAACCAAATGAAACCCACATTTTTGTCAGTTTTTCATTACATGTATGGGTCCATAAGCAATGGCGAACCAGTATTAATTATTAATTTTTATAAAATGTTTTTAAAAACACATCAAAATGTTAATTTTTCAAAAGTACTTCATTACAAATTGAAGGAGAATTTTAAGCATAACTACAGAAGTCTTGAAAACATATCTGAGAAATCGCCATTTCATGATTTCATACTGAACTAGAAAAAAATCACCCCAATAATTTGGAACTTGACATATGCATGTATTTCAAATCAACAACAAAATATTATTTAGAATTTTGCACGGAGCCATTTGAAAATGAAAAATGACAAATATGTAACACAAGGTAATGTTGAGTAAAATTTATGTTAGCAGCTGAATTTACAATACGTGTAAAATTTACCTTTACTGTTGGATCATATCTATAAGTACCATAAGTTCTCCTTCTATCCATGTTCAAAGTAATACCTACGAAGTAGTTTGTTCATACACCGGCTTATCGTATAGTTTATCTATATTGGAAATGAAAATATCAAAAATGAATTATAATTCACCATATAATTATCAAGTAAAAAATGTTAAAATCCGCATATAAGCTGAATACATAGGTATGTATTTTACAAACAACAGAAAATGTACAACACTACAATTTGTACACACATGCATTCAATTTCTTTGTAATCTGCTAAATACGCGTAGGAATCAATACGAATAATCTTTTAATGAATGTATAGATACTTACATTCAGAGTCTGAACGTATTATGCAAAATTAATTTAATGGATGCAAAAAGAAATGCATAAACTAATTCTTCACAAGGAGCAATATGACACATGAACGTATCAACGCATCCCTAACAGATTACACAGTCTATCTGACCCAAGCACGCACGCACGTGCATACGCAATTACGCATATACACACTCCCCTCCACCCACAAACGTTTGTGCGGGTGCGTACATATTCCAGACTGACCGTTTGTTTACAACCGTTTTCAACTAGTTTTTGATTGTACTGTAGCGTGTTTGATGAAAAAGTGATTATTGTATCCTTTAAAGTGTAGGTGTATCTATTTTGCAATTGCTTAAGTGTATTATGAATCGGAAGCAGAAACCGAATACCATGGTGCGTAATAATTCGATTTCCCTGTGTTATTTCAAATTCAAAATTCAACGTCTCTTCATTTCTTTCTAATAGTTGAAAAGCAAAGAGGTAGCGAAACCACAACGAGAAAGCCGTAAGAATTCGGCTAAAACTACGAGTATAACTAAAGCGGTGAGCGTCGAGTTGGCCAATTCTATTTCTCTATGTATTTTGAAATTATTACATAAATAATGGTATTTGTTTCTTTCGTATGTGTACATAGTCTAAAAGTGCAGAGTTATCGTTACCCAGGAGTGGAAGATCGGTCAAAACTCTTCGTACTAAACTGGTAAGTAACAAGTTAATTCAATTTCCGAATGCATTTTGAAATTACATAACCAATGTTTGTTTCTTTCATACTTACATACCTAGTCTAACAAAGGAAGCGTTAAAAGAGTAGCGAGTACTGAAGTGGTGAGTAATTTTGTATTCTTTTTTCACTAAAAAAAATTCAGAAGAAGTTGTGAATACAAAACATAGCCGATATATTTACTTCTTAAGCGTTAATACCTATTGATCTTATTCGAGTGTATAAGTATTGCATAAATAATGGTATTTGTTTCTTTCGTATATGTACATAGTCTAAAAGTGCAGAGTTATCCTTACCCAGGAGTGGAAGATCGGTCGAAAGTAGTCGTACTAAACTGGTGAGTAAAAAGTTGATTCAATTTCCGAATGCATTTTGAAATTACATAACTAATGTTTGTTTCTTTCATACTTACATATCTACTCTAAGAAAGGAAACGTTAAAAGAATAACGAGTACTGAAGTGGTGAGTAATTTTGTAATACATTTTCCCCTAAATTTCATGAAAAAAATGTAATCTTATAGTTGCAAATACAAAACATAGCCGATATATTTACTTCTTAAATTATTGTATACATTCTGCTACATTTCTTGTGAATAATTTGTAGTCTATAACATGTATTTCAGCCATTGAATATAACAGAAAGTATGAATCAGACGAATGAAGCAAATATAAATTTCTATAACCGATGGAAGGATATGCGTAAGGGTTTTATCCGTTGTACCTGTACCTATATAAGATATTATTATTGGTAATTAGTGCATTCAATTCAATTTTCATTTTTTAGAAACAATTAATATTGAGTACAATAATAATCATGATCAAAGCGAGTCGGACTCGGTTGTAAATTCCGACTTAGATTCCATATCAAATGCTGCATCCTTCGCTGAATCTAATTCTTTCGCCTCTCCGGATCCGTGGGATCAGGAAGAAAAAACACAAATGTATGGCCGCGACTGGCCTAATGAACCTGTAAATATATAATTATACTATATTTTCTATACCTCTGCATTGGTATGTTACGTTTAAGAATAATTATATAATATTGTTTGTTCTTTAGATGGTTCTTCTCACCAATGATGTCTATTGCCGAAAGTCTGTGTATCAGACGGCCCTTGCATCATCCCGCGAAGGAACTCACTTGTTAAGACGCCTCTTTGAAGGTGTCTTTAAGGCTGAGTCTCTTCGTAATGTAACTATTACTGGGCAGAAAGCTAGGAACATTGCAGGCGACAGCGCATTAGTACCACAGGCCATTCCATTATGTATCAAGGGCCGAGAAGGATTGGAGAGATTCGTTGCCTTAAAGTGTACCGAATTGAAATGGCCATGTCCTCCTGAAGCCAAAATGCGCGGTGTGTTGAGTCAGAAATTATCTGAATTGAAGGCTACGTATTTCCGGTATAATCAATTACCTATATATAATTTTACCTAACTTAAGAGGCTTTCTTCAGAGACTTTTGTAGTGAATTCGACTAACCCCTCTCATTTCTTCCAAAAGGGTGTAGCCGAATAAGGGGTGTTTTCGGCCCCAGGCCCAATTTTGGCTTGAATCATGTCACAAGGTGTACCTTGATAAAGAAAAATCTCACTCTCCCCTTCCGGATTTATCACCATTTCAGTGAAATACCTTTGAAATTTTTTTATATTAGCTCAATTGAACGACAATTTTTATCCTTTTGCACAATGTTAGATGTTATATGCAGTTAGGAATTTGGGAAAAAATTTTCGAAAATTTTGGTTCACTTTTTCACAGGTTTTTTGACTTTTGATAAAATTTAAAAATGTAAAAATCACATACTTAGAACAAAAAAAAATGCTATTTTTGAAAATACCTCAAAAAAATTCAAATTTTGTGTAGATTCTTCTTACGTATTCAGCTTAGGCGATTTCGAGATGGCAAGGGCCGATAATTGCGAAAAACCGCGCGATAAGTCGTTTTTTCGAATTTTTTCCTATTAAAAAAAAAAAAATTGGATCAGAAAACGAAAAAAATAGTTGAATTGTAATTTTTTCAAGAAATAAAGATTTGATGATTTTTTTGAAAATGAATTTTGGCAATTTCTCTTTAAAGATTGAATTTTGAGGATTTAATTAAAAATGATTGTCAATAAGTAAGTAGGTAATTTTTTGGAAAAAAATACTGATCGTTTTTCTAAAAATGGCTTTTTATTACAAAATATCAATTTTTATGAATGAGTTTGAGTATATTAAAAATGGAAATCCAGGATAATTATATTTTTTCAAGTAGGTACCTAGCTAGTAGTACCTACCTATGATAATTTAATTTTTACAAATTTGAAAAGTTAAAGTGACAATTTTCTGACTAATATTTTAGCTGAGAGTACCCAGAGGTGCCTCGTTATTTTGTTTGTGCCCGCTAGAAACTCATACCAAAAATAGGGTACAAAGGTTGACGTTTTTCTACCTGGAAAATTGTTAATATACAGAAAACAGAAATTGGAATGTTTAACTATAGATTCGAGTACCAGTAATTGGCATATTTAAAGTAGGTATATGTTTCAATTTTCATGATTTAGGGTTACGTAGTAGAACGTGATTATTCCTCAATTACATCCTTGTCTAGCCAAAACTTTATTGCCTCGTGATATACACACAAGAACCGGAGACACTGTCCCTTAGAACCACTGTGAAAAAAAATTGAATACCGTTTCTACCAATCTACGAAAATTTGAAAATAACGAGGCTCCTCCAGGTACTCTCAACAAAAATGTTATTTAAGAAATTGTCATTTTTACTTTTCAAAATATAAAATTTTTGACAAAATTATAAAA
>FIZV01012233.1:0-10538 GCA_900050545.1 Trionymus perrisii | reverse complement strand
TCGATCAATTTTTTTTTAAATGTTTCATAGTTTACCAAAGTAAAAAAATTAAATTCTGGCAAATTTTAAAAATTGAAAAAAAAACGTCAAAGAAAAAAAATAAATTAAAATAGAACTGGTAAATCTCAAAAAAAATTAATTTCAGAAAAAAGAACTACCATACTACCATTTTTTTATTAATTTGAAAAATCAGCAAAAATAAACAACCAACAAATTCTTAAATAATTGAAAAGTTATTTAAAAGTGGTAAATTAAAAAAAAAAAACTAAAATAATGCAGAAAAGTTGTTGAATTCGAAAAAATTTGCATTTTTTTAATTTGTAAAATTGGCAAACCTTTTAAAAATAGTACATTTGTTAGAAAATTAAAAACTTTCATGTCTTTTTAAACTAAAAAAAAAGTGTATAATAAGTACGGCAAATTTTGAAAAAGTGGAAAACTTTTTATAATCAAAAAAATAAATAAAAAAACTCAAATTAAAAAAAAATACAAATTTTGAAAGACCTACATTTTTTTTTGAAATTGGAAAATTGGAAACTTTGAAAAATTGCGAGTTTGGAAAAACTGTCAATTTTTTAGTCACTATTTTTTTTTAAATTGAGAAATTTTAGAAAATTGATGAAATTGTTAAGATAAGTTTATTCAACTTCGTGAGATCACTGATTCCTTTTTTTTTCAACTTTAGCAGCCGACCTGAAAAAAATCATCGAATATAGAGAGGGTGAAAAATTAGCAAAATATTATAATTCTACGATTTTATAGATTAGAATTTGGAAATTTTTTGCAAAAACATCAATAATCTCCTTCCGACCATCATCGAATTGATACCTAATCAAAAAAAACAGAAATAAAACCAACGATTAGGCTGCAGATATAACGATAATACCAAAAGTCATACTCATATTGAAAATTATACGATACGATAAGACTAAAACTGCACATTCAAAAGATTCGCTATGAATGAGACGAGATTTGAAAGGCGTACAAAAGCGTATAAAAAGCCACCACAGAAAAGAATCAAGTAGACGGGAAGGATGTCACAGATAGAAAAATTTTCAGAACACCTTGTAGAGCAAAGCATGTCCTCGTAGCGTCTACTCGAGGATAAAATTATTCAGAGCGTAATTTCGCTGGGTTACCTATCCTTTAAAAATAATGTTTTTAAATAAGATCGTATCCAGGATGACATTAACACGAGAAAGTAATTTATTTTGCTCAGAAAGGAAATTTCGTCGTTGCAAAGTCGACGACAACGACGATGCTAAAAAGCATCAGCATCGTCGTATAACGTGATTAAGTTACCACAGCACAGCAACTTTTGTACGATGGTGTACAACGCGCAAAGATAGCGAAAAAGGTTAAAAAAAGAGAAAGAAAAGGAACGACGTTAAAAAAAGACGAGTACAAAATTCAATATTCTTTTATCTCTCGTTTAGTTTACTTTTGCACATACCTGAAGATATTCGTTTTTATTCGGACTCTCGCGAACGTTAATTACATTTCCAAAAGGTTTTCGAACCGAACTGAGCATCGTTTTATTACAAGAATCGAAACAAAATCCCACTTTTTCCAGTCTTTGCGGATTAAAAACGTCTCGTTCTTATTTTGGTATTTTTAAATCACCAAAAAAGTACGCTAACCTCGCCAATAGCGGTTTCAATTTTTTTTTTTCGCCAATTCACACGTTTTTTTGAGGATACACTAGATGGTCAATACGTAACCAATGGCACGTCTGATTTGCATGACAATAGAGGTTCGTTATTCGCCGCATAAATGTTTCCAATTCCATCAAAAGCTCGTCCTTCTCGTCTTTCTGGTATTTGCCTATTTGGTGGCCAAATCGAAGCTTTAACATTTCCATACCAAATATAAAAAGTACAAAGCGTCCAACAAAGAGGCAAAAACAAATAGGAAAGCTATCATCGCGAAACCGGAAAACGCGTAGGAAGAGTAGGCGAGGGAGGGGAGGGGGTATAGGGTATATATCGATGCGTTGCGCACGTACCGCAGACAAATCGTCCCTGTCTCGGCGTGCATCTCTAATGTACAAAGAACCCGAGTTGGAAAACTTTCGGAAAGCCATTAAATAGTATTTTATATGTTTTGAAAATTTCCAACTATGGCAAACACGCCTTTCGCATTTGTGATAAGCATTTTAATTTGAACCCGAACGAGAAACCGAGGCGAGTAAAAAACTTGACGTCAAGTTTCGACTTTCGAAGACGAAGCAACTTATTTCGGCCTGCCCGACACAGCGCCGAAAACTTGGCAAACCGATACGCATCTTGGGGAATAAAATTTCTAAATCTATACCGCACGTATTCGAATTTTATGTTCGATATTTGCTCTGTTTGCGTCAAACTGTAAAAGATCAGCTTCGACGATAGGATAGTTTTATTGCTCTATCAGATGTCACTGCGCCAGAGATGTTCCAATATGTGTGCGAGATGCACCCGAAGGAGTCTTTTGAAAGACGTAATTGAAAATTTCCTCGCGGAAAAGTTTTGAGAATCGTCCGTGAGGTAGCTTGATTAAAGGATTGACATTGACCTGTGTACCTGATGCAATTTGGTCTTGAAAGTTACAAAAAACATGATAAGTTTACGTAGTCGTTTATCGAATAGCTATTGTGTTTGGATTCGAAATACCTCAAATCGTAACAAAGTACAAGGTAGAAATTTAATTTCCATTTGGGCCATTTTTTTTTTAAAAATCGACACTATATTTGTGAGACTTCACGTGGAGTGAATTTTAGAGAACATTTCCCAATATTGGAGAAATTTTAATTTAATGAAGTTTATAAATTTAAATGATTTTTAGAACCAATTTTATCAATTTGGCTGTGATTGGTAAATTTTTTCAAAAAATTCAATCTTACTAATTGTAGGGTTTCACGTGGAATGAATCCGAGAGAAAATTTTCCTTATACTGTGGAAATTTGATTTTCAGGAAATTTATAAATTGAATGATTTTTAGAAGCAATTTTTTCAATTTGAGTATGATTGGAGAATTTTTAACTCTACAATTTGTAGCGTTTCAAAAGTGGAGTGAATTTGAGGAAAATTCACTAATATTGTGGAAAATTTATTTTGGTTGAATTTAGAGGTTGAAATAATTTTTAGACCCCCATTTTTTTCAATTTTAATGGTAATGGGCAATTCTTTCAAAAAATTCAACCCCAAATTTGTAGGGTTTTACGTGGAGTGAATTTGAGGTAAAATTAACCCATATTGTGAAAAATTGATTTTCATTGAATTTTGAGGTTGAAATAATTTTTAGAACTATTTTTTTCAATTTTAATGTTAATGGACAACTTTTTCAAAAAATTCAACTCTACGTAATTGTAGGTAAAATTCACCAAAATTGTGGAAATTTGATTTACATGAAATTTATAAATTGAAATAATTTTTAGAACCAATTTTATCAATTTGGCCGTGATTGGTAAATTTTTTCAAAAAAATCAATCTTACAAATGTAGGGTTTCACGTGGAAAGAATTCGAGGGCGAATTTCCCAATATTATGGAAATTTGATTTTTATAAAATTTATAAATTGATACGATTTTTAGAACCAATTTTTTCAATTTGATTGTGACTGGTAAATTTTTTCAAAAAATGCAATCCTACAATTGCAGGGTTTTACGTGGAGTGTGTTTTAGAGATATTGTGGAAATTTAATTAACACGAAACTTAGGTATAGCTTTAAATAATCTTTAAAACCATTTTTTTAAATTTTAATGTTGATAGACAATTTTTTCAAAAAATTCAAACCTGCAGTTCTAGTGTTTCACGTGGAGTGAATTTGAGTGAAAATTCACCAATATTGTGGAAAATTGATTCTGATTGAATTTAGAGGTTGAAATAATTTTTACTCATTTTTTTAAATTTTAATGTTGATGGGCGATTTTCTCAAAAAATTCAATCTTGCATGAAATGAATTTGAGGAAAAATTCACCAAGATTGTAGAAATTTGATTTACCCCAAATTTATAGCTTGAAATAATTTTTATGACCAATTTTTCCAACTTGGCTGTGATTGGTCACTTTTTACGTCCAATCGAGGGAAAATGTTCCCAATATTATGGAAATTTGATTTTCGTGAAATATATAAATTGAAATAATTTTTAGAACCAATTTTATTAATTTTGATTCGATTTGCCATTTTTTTTTTTTTTTTAATAACTACACTTCACGTGAGTGTAGTGAATTTGAGGGAAAATTCGCCAATATTGTGGACATTTGATTTTCACAAAATTTAAGGTCTGAAATAATTTTTTCAATTAAGTTGTGATTGGTCAATTTTTTCAAAAAATTCAACCCTGCAATTATAGGGTTTCACGTCGAGTGAGCTTGAAAAATTTACAAATTGATGAAATATTAAAGAATTGAGAATAAAATCATTGATTTTTAATTAATTTTTTTTTTAAATTTATGCAGGCTTCAAAAACATTTTTAAATAAAATTATTCGAGAATCCATAAAATAAGTACCTGTCCAAAAATTTTACCCGGCTTGAGAATTACAAAACAAAAAGATTAAAAAAGGGTAAAGAATGAAAGAAGTTGTTCAAAATAATTTCATATTATCTTACAAAATTATTTCAACTCAAATTACATCAATGTCTGGCAGAGAAGTGGTTGAATTTTATACATTTTTTTCTAAAGTTGGCGATGAAATTCGATCGAAAAAATACGAACAAACGAAAAAATAAATAATATATCGCTTTAAGCATAGGAAAATTGAAATTTCTCTTGGAGAAAATGGTGAAATAAAAATAAACTCGTTTTAATTTATTCCATTTTTCATTTAAAAAAATAATAACATCGAAGAAGAGAAAAATCACATCAATACCCGCAGCCTGTACATTTTCTGGTACAGGATTCTTTATTCTCTACGAACCGTACACAAAGAAGAGCTTTAACGTTCGCTAGAAAAAATGGGAAAAATTGCCTCGAAAGAGTATGGAAAAACTTGCGGGACATTGAATTCAAAAGGATTCCTGCCAAGTCAGCGTAATTTCAACCTCAAATATTTCCTCGCGTAAAAACATTCACACAAAGATGAAAATACATTACCTTCCTACGTTATTCCGCCATCTACCCGTGTTAAAAACACGGTAAACAGTGAAGCTTTTTTTTAAACACCTTAGATGGTATGGTATGTAATTACGTTTAAATGTAGGTGCTTTGTATATTACGCGGAAAAGCATTTCATTTAGACGGGAAATCCAGCGTTGGGAACATTGGGTGTGTACAGAAAGATAGAGATAGAATGCGAGAGAAAGAGGTAAAAAACAGAGAACACAGCAGCGTATAATTTTGGGTAAAGGCGACACAAGCTCAAACGATGTTAGAGTGGAGACGTGGAGAGGTGTTATTGTTATGGCAATACAGCTTATACGCGACTAACGCGTTCTATTATTATTCATATTTGCAAATTTGACGGTTTTGTGTTGTCGCGGACGTCGTTTAGTTTCCTGGAATTGGTGGATTTAGTTTCCTGTTGCGACAGTATAATATGACATAGCCTTTTAAATCATCGTTTTGCATTTTTTTGCATCGGCCAACTTCGTAGAATTTTTTTTTCCAAAAAGGAAGACGAGCTGGTGTTGTGTGTTTGAGGTGTTGAAAATAGCATTCAAAATAACATAGTTGACTTTTTACGAGGCGGCAACCTCGCACTCATCGCAACTGGTTGCGGTTTAGAAGAGCATCGTTGCTGGATGGTGTTGTGCGGATACTGTTGTGGAATGCGGGAAGGAAACAGATTGGTCCATTTGATCGTCGACACGGTGCTCATGCTCATATCCTCTTGTCCGTCTTCATCTCTCCGCCGGTGCTCCTCCGTCGTTTATGCACTGGTGTCTTGTTTGGTCTACTATCTCTCTCTCTCTCTTTCTCTCTCTCTCTCTCTCTCTCTCTCTCTCTGGTTCGGTTCGCTCTTCTTGTGAATGTTACAAAAGGCGCACCGGTTCTAGCTTCTGTGACCTTGGTGAATGCCTTCGATGCTACGTGTGTGTGTTTTCGGACAAAGAGACGCGTATCTTCCACTTCCAACTTCTCTACCCCTTTTACCAAAGACTAGACCGCAGTTGGATTTTTATCACGATGCTGTATTCTACTACTTCGAGTGTGTATAAGATACCAGGATCATTGTAGTGTTTTTTTTTCTACCTGCTTCTGTGGAGATCCTCGAGAAAGGGGTTGGAGAAGAGAAATTAGAGAAATTTAATTCAGTAGCACTTCTCATGGGTTGGTTGAGTAGTTTCTGTTGTTTTGGAAATATACCGAGGTGAGAAAAAAAATCCGTCACAATTTTGCAGTAGAAATGCGATTTTTCTTCCCGAAGAACTATGTAAAATTATTAACGCATTGTGTCGAGAACTGATTCACAGAAATGAAACGAGTACATAACTTCTCTTGTAGGTCTTTTCAAGTGTTATAAAAAAGGTTATGTACAAAGTTTACTTATCCGCTGTAGTTGAAATGTTATGTGGGTTTGAAAGTTTCCTTTGCGGATATCTCGAGAACCGGTTCATGGAGATGAAATTAGTACATAACATTTTTTGTAGATCTTTTCAAGTGCTTCAAAAAAGGTTATTTCCAAATTTTGCATATCTGCTGTATTCAAGATGTTCTAGGGGTTTGAAAGTTTCCTTTGCGCATATCTTGAGAACCGGTTCATGGAGATGAAATTAGTACATAACATTTTTTGTAGATCTTTTCAAGTGCTTCAAAAAAGGTTATTTCCAAATTTTGCATATCTACTGTATTCAAGATGTTCTAGGGGTTTGAAAGTTTCCTTTGTGGATATCTCGAGAACCGGTTCATAGAGATGAGATCATTATTGCATATCTGCTGTATTCAAGATGTTCTAGGGGTTTGAAAGTTTCCTTTGTAGATATCTCGAGAACCGGTTCATGGAGATGAAATTTCTAGACACATAATTTCTTTGGCAGGGCTTTTCAGGCGCTTTTAAAAAGGTACAAATTTTGCATATCTGCTGTATTCAACGATGCTCTAGGGTTTTGAAAATCTCCTTTGTGGATATCTGCAGAACTGGTTCAATGGTTCAGCCCAAAATCAACAGATTTTTATTTTCAATTTTTCATGAAAATTTCAAATAATTTAATCAGTTTTCGTGGTAGTTATTTTGCTGACAAAATTGGCCCATCAGCTAGCGCTGGTAGGCTGGGTTGCGAATCATGCCTACATTTTCCAAAATGAAGCCCCAACCAAAGTGCAACCCGCGACAATCTACGTTGTTGTTTTCTTTTTAAAAGATGAGCAAAGAGCATGACACGGGTGTGCATCTTGCAGAGATTACCTGCACACACCGAACAGAGCCAGGCGAAGAACAAACCGACTCGAATCAACCGGATGTGGACAAACGTACAAAAGAATCCGGTTGCGCTGCTTGTGTGTCTGTCTCTCTGTTCGAATGTCTGAGTTGTTTTTTTATTCTACCTTTTTAGCTGCTGGTAAGAATGTCAATTATACACCTCCGCCGAGATATAGTTTTGGTTTATTGCCCTTTTGCGGTTTTAGGATACTTATGCACGCCATATAGTTGAGCATCGGGTAGCTAGCTACCCAGCCACCATATTATAGCATCGATCGATTGGTGAAGCTGGAAATTTTGTAAACTGGATTGACGACTAAGCTTCTGTGTGCTTATAGAGTGCCGAGCGTCTTACGCAGCCTGTGAGGGAAAATAAGAAAAAAGTAATTAACCAACGAGCTGACGAAAAGTTATAAAAATTCGTACATCCGGTTGTAAACAATTACTCGTGGTGTTTTTTTTTTCTATTAATATTCGATCGGTTCTCGATACACACGTATGATGCTTAATTAGAGGTTTATATAGCTAATGTGCGTGCTACTGGCTACGTCGTCGTAGGCATCTCTCCTGGCCAATTTTCTTGTATCGTGTCGTATAATATCTATGGCATACCGACACGTTATCCAATATCTCCCCTCTCCCCCCCTTCCTTTAACTTCTGCGTAAGGCCTAGACAGGAAGTACTTATAATGTATGCAATTTCCGTGTATAGTACAATCATATCGCTGATCATTTTCTTCGCCTTGACCCTTTTTGGGCATTATGAATTTTGAGGAAATGTTAGCCGACCCTACGCGACCGATAGTTTCAGCCAATTTGAATTTTTAATTCGAATTAGAACGAATGGGTTTTTTCTTCGAGTCCAATTGAACTTGATACGTGCATGTTATTGTGGCGCCGAGGTGTCGTTCGATGGAAAAATTGTATCATTAGAATGAATGGAACTTAAACGTGATCGTGTAGGTATAGGCAATGGCTTGTATTTAATTGACGATTAGTCAATATGTGACGTCATATACTCGTATGTATTGGTTTGGTAGTAGGTATATGTACGTGTATAGGTCAAATGGAGAGTACAGAGGTCATAGATCTGTGCAGAAGTGGAAATATTTTTTTTAAGCCTTCCAGGCGTAGCATTGAACTTGAACTGTTTTTTTTTTTAAAGTGGTCTTACGTGCAGGAGGTTGTTGTGAGAAAGTTTGTGGAATTCGGGTATAATGAATGAAAAGTAAGGCAAAAAAAATTTAACCTATTTTGGAAAAAAATTGAATTGGTGGAAAAAGTTAAAAAAAAAGAGTTCAAAATAATATAATCAAAAATGTGAAAAAGTATTCATTAAAATTTTCTCATTAGTGGAGATACTTACAAGGAAAAAATCCTTGAAAATTTTTCGAAAAAAAAAATTATACTGTTCATTATAATCCTCAAAAAGAAACTACCAAACAAATTAGATGCTGTCCATGACGCGAAGAGAAAACAATGGGAATGGGCAGGACATATTTGCAAAGTTAACGACAGGAGGTAGGGGTATCAAACCCTACACTGGTGCTCTTTGAGACCCAGAAAGAAAGGAAGACAAAAGGTGAGATGGGAGGACAGATTTAAAAACTTCTTCAAAACAAAGCTTTTTTTAGGGTGGCACAAAACCAGGCCGAATGGGCTCGGTTAAAAGAATCCTTTGCCCAAGAGCTGGGCTTGGCGTATTAAGGTCATTACACCAATAAAGGAATTGTAATTGTAATTGCAATTGTTTCATTATAAGTATTTTTTCCATGTTTATTTATTTTTTCGGTATTGGCTTTCACTTTTTAAAATATTTTTTGTCATTTTGATACACAAAAATTGTCTCTAATTTTTAAAAAAAATAATTTACTAGAATAAATCTTCCCGAATTTTTAATTTTCGATTTTTTCATATTCTCGATTTTTTTTGGTATTTTCAATTTTATTTATAAGTTGGTACTTACAATTATTTGATAGTTCTTTGGCATGAGTTTAGAAATCTTATCAGACATTTTTCTTTACGTTTATGATATGTTTTAGCATTTTCAATTCTTTGACATTTTTGATAAATATTTTTAATTTAATTTAATTTTAATTTTTTATTCTCTCATTTATTTGATATTTCGGATATATTCCGTCATCTTCAATTCAATTTATTCTTTGTTCTCAACTTGGTAGACAAGTAGAAACATCTTGTTTTTCTGATATTTTTCAATGTTTCAATTCTATGTTATTTCTGATATTTTGTTCATAATTTTGGTATTACATAGATATTGATATTTTTCAATATTCTCAATTCTTTGACATTTCCAACTTTTTAAATGTTTTTTAGTGTTTTCACTATTATAAATGTAGTTTGTTATCTACTATTTTCATTTAAATATTTCAATGTTTTCTCATAGGTACATACTACATATGTATTTTTTAACATCTTCAATTTTTCATTTTCTCAATTGTTCTTATTCTGATATTTTTCAATATTTTTATATCTGATATTTTCTCGTGTCTTCAATTTTTGGTGTTCTCTCAGCTACATTTTGATATTTTTTAAACGTTTTATTCCTTTGATGTTTCTAGTATTTCTGAATATGTTTGATATTTTTTGACATATTCTCAATTCTATGATATTTCTCACTTTTCCCCCCTTGGTACATATCTTCAATATTTTTGATATTTTTCGATTTTATCAATTCTTTGACATTTCAGATTTTTTTTTTCGCATCTTCAACTTTTTATGTTCTCAGCTATTCTTATTCTGATATTTTTCAATATTTTGATACTTCTGATATACGTAGGTATATTTGTATAATATATGTATTTATTTAATTCCTGATACCTATTTCAATTTTTTAATATTTTTTTGGATTTCTGATATTTTCTGCTATCTTCAATTTTTTACATGTCCTAAGTAATTATCTGATTTTTCTGATATTTTTCAGTGTTTCAATTTTTTGGTGTTTTTGCTATTGTGCAATACCTTCATTTTTTTTTTGGTGTTTCAAACTGATCAATCCGATGTAACTGCAGGTTGTGTCAAAATGTGTTTTGGCACAACTTACTTTTTCCACAAATTCTAAATTATTATTTATTACAATATGCAAAATATCTTTCTTTTTTATATAGCATGAAATATTTCAAATTTTGCCTCATTTTTTTTTTTTTTTTTTTTTTTTTTTTGGAAAAAATCTCATCCTTCCCG
>FIZV01012222.1:0-12478 GCA_900050545.1 Trionymus perrisii | reverse complement strand
AATACTCTTATATCCGTTCCTAAGGCCTCGATAAAAAAAAAAAAAAAAAAAAAAAAAAACTTCAAATGAAAGTTGTACATTAAGGTCTTTAGAATAATTTTGATCATCACAAAAAATTTCGATTGGACCTTTGCCTCTCCTCCAATTTCACATAATAGATATAGAAATCATCCGGTGATTTTTATGTACGTATTATGCTGAATTATGACGGAAGGAGGGATCCAATAGAAATTTTTATAAGAAGCAAAGTTACTATAATGGTCTCAATCTACAACTTTTATTTGAAATTTTTTTCAAAATTCTGCTCAAGAACGGAGATAGGGGACTAGACCCTTGAAAATGAGGAGCCTAAATAAGAAGGCATACATGCTCATTTTTCTCCTTATATAGACCAGTCATAAAATTGTTTCGCAAGGAAGGTAATTTTGAAACTAAAACCTTAAATCCCACTTTCGAACCTAGATCGAATGAAAAAAGGGGAAAAATGACGATAAGGCGGACATGGACACTCCATATAAAGAGAGCATATCAACATAGGCAGGATAAAAGATGCATATATCAAAACGTGGTTGGCTAAAATTAATGGAAGTTCTTATATATTCTTAAAAGGAGGAAGAAAAATGATTTTATGGACTAACGCGTCAAAATAGATAGACGAGTTGAAAGGTTATATTAAAAATTAATCTGCATTTCCACCTTATATACCATAAAGTATTTCATCGATACCATCTAGTTGATCTTTTAATAAATAATTCGTCAAAAGTTTTCCCATCTTGCCACCGAGTATACCTAGAGTTTGGCAATTTCCACTTTTTAAACAAGCAAGACGTACTATATTATAATCTCGGTAATATATTCGATGTAGTATTCTCTTTAGGTACTGGTAGGATTAATTTTTCGCTCTCTCTCTCTCTCTCTCTCTCTCATAAACTTCATCGTGATTGAAATTTTCATTTAAGAGTTGATTATGTAGCTATATAGATATCTCGTAGAGGTACACTAAACGAAGCAGTAGATACGTTTGATTTATAGGTATTGTTTTTTCTCCTTATCCATACGTTTTTGTCGTCCATTAAAAGCACGTTTCTGTGTCGCATTCTTGGCGGACATACGAATACGAGATGCTATTACTGTGCGAGTTGATTTTCGTCGTGATCGAATTATCCTCATGAGCAGAATCGTGAGGATACAGCGGGTACGTATAAAAAAGATACAACTGGACCGAGCTCTTCACAATATACGATAGGTTGACAAATTCACAGCGTTGCAAGTTCATCGATCCAACTCCAAGGACAAAGATCTCGTACCTTTGAAATGACAAAATCTTTTAAACGATACACACATGCATAAATTCATCAATTCATCATTATGCGGTCGTTTCGAAAATTCGATAAGTTTCCTTCCATATAGGTACTCGCATAACGGAGATGTTTGAATAAGAATCAAAGAAGACGAGACACGTTACGAAAAGAACCATTCATTGGCGAACTTTGCCCTTTTGCCGGCTTCGATAGTCGCCCTCTCGCGTGTTTTGTAACAATTCATTTGGTCGATGCGTTCTATTAAAAAGGTACTCGTCGTAAAAAGAACCGAGCGCTGATTTCTAGACAATTCGCAGTTTTTAAGAAATGCACAAAAAAAGAATACCTTGTGTGATGTTTTCTTCTTCTTTTTACAATATTATGTAGAGGATTTTGCAAATACATACGTGTTTTGATTTTTATATTGTGATTGACGATGGTCGTTTGTGACTTTTTAAAAAGGCCAAGTAAAAATCAACCTTTTTTTCTTCGGCAGGCTTAGTCATCGTAGTGTCGAATTAAAATTACCAAGAAATCAGCATGCATCTTCTAAACTTATGTATAAAATTATGAAACCATTGACAAAATTTTAAAAATTCAAGAAATTTTCCAGAATAATTTTTGACAACGTATTTAGTAGATGAATAACTAAATCCTCAAAATTAATCCCTAGAAAAATTAAAACATTATTTAACGTAAATTTAAATGAAAAATTTGTGTTTTAATACAGACATAATAATACGTAGGTACTACACTGTCTTTTCAAAATGCCAACAATTTTTTTGCCAAATTGCAATATTTGTAATATTTTAAAGATTTTTTGAACGTTTCAGCTGGAAATAAATTTGAACAGAAATTCTGAGTAAAATCAGAAAAAAATTCTGGTTTGAACATAATTTTAAAATTTCTCTCATATCCTAAATTTTCCCAAAATTCTATTTTATAAATTGGTATAAAAAAACTGTTGAAACTTTTTTTTAATTGTTTGCCCTAAAATTTCTGGAAAATTTGAGTTTTCACATACCTACCTAGGGTCTTTTCAACATTCAAACGATTTTTTTCAAAAAGGGCAGCAATTTTGTGATTTTTAGGCATTTAACGATTTTTTTAACGTTCAACATGGAAATAGATTTTTTAAAAAGTGTTTATCAACATAAATAATCAAAAACAAATTCGGAAGTTCTTTTTTACAATTTTTTTTTGTACCAGAAGTACTGGAAAATTTGTATTTTTTATAGGATCTTTTCCAGTGACTTTTTTTTTTCAAAAATTGTAACAATTTTATGATATTTCAGGAAACCATTTTTTAGACCCTTCAACATGGAAATAATAAAAATATGTGTTTTCCAATAAAACCAGAAAAAATTCCCATTTTAAAAAAAAAATAATTTTCAAAATTTTTGCAGAATTAATAACTTTCCCAAAATTTAAGGTTATTTTAAAAATATTTTTAACGTAAAGTTTTTTTGATATTCTAACAATTTTTGTTATATTTCGATGATTTTTTCGAAACTTCAATAGGAAATGAATTTAAAACGTAATGTTCCTAATAACATTATTTTTAAAATCCTGAAAAAAAATTTTGGTTTAAGCATGATTTAAAAAAATTAAATAAATAAAAGAATATTGTAAAAAATTTTTATAGTAATTTTTTAAAAAATAATTGTAATTTTTTTTAGAAAAATTTAAATTTTTTTCTGAGAAAAAAAATCACGTTTCAAAATAAAAATTAGAAAATTAGAAATCTAAAAACTTTAGATAGGTACCTAGTTACCTACCTAATACTTATCAGTTTTTTATTTATATTTTTTTGAAAATTTGGAGCAATTCGACACTGTTTTAGTTCAATTCGTAAAACATTAAATTATTTTTTTTGTAAATATAAAGTCAATTTTTCAAAGCAAATCCAAAAATATTTTTGTGGAGGGAGGAAAGGAGGATCAGTGGGATACAAAAACAAAAAAATAAGTTAATTTTTATTCTCGAATTTCAAGACGATTTTTTCGAGATTAGCCTATAAAAATTATTTTGATTAAAAATACATATTTTGAAAAATGAAGTAGCACCTCATCTGACAATTAAAAATAACGACGATCCATTCCACGTAATGTCATAACCATAAGCTCATGAGAAGGGCATTGAAGATTTAAAAAAATGCCTCTTCTCGATCACATCACGGTCACAAAGATCTGCAATCGTTTCACATACGAGAATAGGTATAGATCGGTACACGTCTAACAAGGAAATCGATCTGGAAGTCGTCATTCACGTAGATGAAATTTCGTAAACGCAACATACGAATGGAGTGGAATCGAGTCGAGTCGTCCTTAACAAAGTCTGCGTTCACCTTCAAGTCCGAGATATCTAACAAATGACCAACTACTTGTCTCAAGCTGCTGCATAACAAATGGAGATAAAAATCAACCGGATGACAATTTTTTCAGGTACACAGAGGTCGAGCACGTATATGCAAAGATACGAGACCGTATAGATGCATTGTATGTATACGACAACGTTGCTCATTTCATCGCCACTATACGAGTATTTTCTACGACGATGACTTTTTTTTTTGTAACGCCAAACCACGGTGGCCCGGGTCGTTAAAAATTTCACCGCTGTAAATATTTTTTTAATTAACTCTACGGGCTAGTTTCTTGTTTTAGTATCGTAAAATATGCACCTATGAGGACGATTTGGTGTTGGTTGCGTGGACTCGTTTGCTGACGCGAGTCAATCGATTCCGCTGACGTTCTGGTATGATTTTTCGACCAGCCTAAGGCTCGTCACCGCAACCCAAACCTCAACTCAATTAACAAAAAAAAAAGCTCTCGACAAATTGGCAAAAAAATACCCAAGAATCTCGCTCTATTGCCGAAAGTGAAAGTATAAACAATACATAGTCTCGATGATAAATTACAATCGTCCAGAATGCAGGTAAAAAAATTCTCTAACACGTTGACACCTATATAACTAAATCACTTCAAATAAAAAGTTGATTTTTAAAACTACAACTGGCAGCAGCGCCTTGTGCAGTGGGCACTTATTCGACGTAGCCTAAAACTCGTTCCTGAGTCTTTGGATGGGTACACATGGGATCTTCTTCATAGATACAGAGAGGTAGGTACAGAACACGATAGAGATAGACATCTATATCTCATTTATCAAGATTTCGTACAAGTTTGGCTATCACTGGTATATCCGACAATGTATTTGTATGGTTTGTCCGTCATATAGACAGCACACGAAACACTCTCTATTTCTAGCCAACTCGCCGACAATTATACGCGTACCTATAGCCTTGCAAATCATTGTCCACTGATTAATAATTAACGACAAGAAAAAGTCTCGAATATTTGGCTCCATTGACCCGATTGCCATAACGGAGAACCGCTAATCAGTCTCTTTCAAAGAACCGCAATAAATGTGGTTATTTAAAGGTTGTTTTTTTCCAAATGTCTTCCTGCTCGTAACAACTCCATGGCGTAAAGCCGAGAGTATCCATCGAGCAAAACTAACAACAAACCGTCTCTGCAAACTCGACATCTTTACTTATTAATATTTTTACCCAATATGCGACAGCTTCGAAATACACGTAATTGATGTACTCGCGGTTTACCTTTGGTCTAATGACCCTTTCTGTTTCTTTAAAAATCACCAATTCGCGAGAGGTGTGAAGTGGATAACTTTCACGATCGCCGATGACCATTAAAACAAACCGTAACCCTTTTTATGGCCAGTAGTACCAGGGCCTATTGAAATGTCCGAAATGGTTAATTAGTTAATAAACACACGAACCAATTTTAACGCCATTTAATCGCCAAACTATATCGATTAAACGTGCCATGCCCGTGAGAATGTGGTCGATGCTCGTTCCATGCTAGGTATTTTTTTCCATCTTTCGTGATTTTTCGTCGCTCGAGCCACCAGACCGTCTATAAAGAGATCCATTTATACCTACGTACGTCTTTCACAAACAAATGTGCCGATGTGGTCCGATTCTGCGGTGAAATTTAAATTCGCATTTCGCTCTCGTCGTCGGCCACATGATAAAGACAACGTGTCATGACGATGGCATGTCTTTGTAAATAAATATTAAAAGTAGTAGACGATTGTACAATACTACATTACGACGAAGATGAGGTGAGATGACGCATCTCTTGAAATTTTTCATACTTAGGCCCCGCACTCCTCCTGTCAAGAGTTTCACCGAGCTATGTAAACTTTTACAATATGTCTATTAAGTACATACTACATACTACATAATGTAATAAATTATTGGTAAATGAAATCAAGACAAG
Organism: Trionymus perrisii; assembly: GCA_900050545.1. Taxonomy (NCBI): domain Eukaryota; kingdom Metazoa; phylum Arthropoda; class Insecta; order Hemiptera; family Pseudococcidae; genus Trionymus; species Trionymus perrisii. Next base: position 6,879 of record FIZV01012222.1, on the reverse strand, counting down.
GCGTTTTTTATTGATTCAGTAGCGATACCAGATGCACACGCGTCGTATTCGAAGCAGCTTTGTAAGACGTAAACAAATGCATTAATCAGGGCCTGCCAAATGAATTTTATTCACGCACAAATGATACCACTGCCATATATCGTAGAAAAACGTGGGAATTTTCCATACCTCGTTTTGGAGCAAAATTTAAGTTTTAATAAAAATTCCAGAAAGGAAAAACAGTCTGAAGAAGTAGGGGGTTAAAATTAGATAGAAAATGATTAGACAGTTTGGAATTAAGTTGTGGGAAAATTTTCAATTTTTTTTTTACGAAATGTCTTTTTTATTTTGGTTCAAAAACACGAGGTATTTTTAAAGTAAATTTTTCCCCTTTAAAAATTAAAGTCTAACATTTTTCTTTCAAGTTTTACTATCAAATTTTGGTTCAAAAGCGCGAGGTAATTTCAAAATAATTTTTGCTCTTTAAAAATCATTATATCGGAAATTCAGATGGATTAATTTTAAGAAATATCTGTTTAACTATAAAAAGAGGGGAAATTTCGAATGAAGAAAATAATAATATGCATTTTTACGTCATTTTGAGTTGGTAAAATTGTGATTTTTCCAACTTAGACAACAATTACGAATTTATCAGATTTTCTTATATATGCCAAGGGGCAAACTGTCTCGGCCATGCCGCCTACCTATAGTTTCGTCCCTGGTTTCAAAATTGTTCTAATTCTTTAAAAAATAAGTCAAAATTAAATTGATTAATTTTTAAAAAATCTACAATTTAGCTATTTTTTGGGGGTTTTATTACTTAGAGGTACTTATCTTTTCTTTTTCTTTTTTTTTCTTTTTTTTTGTAAAAATTACTCCAATTTTTTTTTTTTAAATAAAAATTAAACAAAAAATTAAAATGGATTAATTTTGAAAAAATTACACAATTTAGCTATTTTTTTTGTGTTCCGTTACTTTTTTTGTTTCAAAATTAATTAATCCATTTTTTTTTTAAATAAAAAAAATAATTAGACTTATTTTGAAAAAATCTACAATCTAGCGAATAATTGTTTTAAGCTCTACTCATGGAAGGAGGGGTCTGAGATTGCAAATGAATAATGCAAATTTGGGCTTTTGAGAGCTGAACACGATAAAAAAATGAAATATAACATTTTATTCGCTTGGTCACTCCAAAAATAAGTAAAACATTAAAATGTATTGTTTTGAGAAAAATAATTGGGGTTATTTTTTATTAATCATTAATTAATTGGATAGGTACCTATTTTTTTTTTTGCTTCAAAATTAGGAACTTCAATTTTTTTAAATTCAAAGAAAGCAGAATTAAAAATTAAAGTGGATTAATTCTAAAAAATCTACAATTCATTCAATTTTCATTTTTGAAAAAATAATCATTTCAAAATGAGCAAAAATTTGTTTTATAGAAAAAATATGAAAAATGAAAGTTCAAAATTTCAAACGAATTAATTTTGAGAAATTTTAAATTGAGCGAATTTTTAGGCTTCACTATTTAATCTCTTTTAAAATAATTATATCCATGTGAAAAATCGAACTTCGAAATCCAATTATTGTATCAATTTTAAAAAATTTACAGTTGAGCTCATTTTTAGGCTTTGTTTTTTTATGGTTTCAAAATAATCCAAAAATTCGTTTTCAAGAATGATAAAAATAAAAATTCAAAATTTAGGTAAATGAATTAATTTTATATGAATTTTATTGAGCGAATTCTTGAGTTTTATTATTTTTTGTTTATTTCAAAGTAATCTAAAAATTCGCTTTTAAATGAAAAGTCCAAATTTAAAATTCAAATGAATTAAACACCTAATTTGAAAAAATCGACAATTAAGCTCATTTTTGGGCTTGCGGTTACTTTTCATATAATACTTTTTTGCTTCAGAATAATCTAAAAATTTGTTTCCAATGAAAAATCAAGATTTTAAATTCTTATGGATTAATTTCAAGCAGTCTACTTCTATTGATTACCAAGCGATTGTTAGGTTTCATCATTTTTTTGGTTTTCTTCAAAATAATATAAAAATATTCGTTTTCAAGCAAAAATTCAAGATTTAAAATTAAATTGATAAAATTATTTCAAGGAAATTACATTTATGAGCATCTGAAATCATTTTTTGACTTTTGTTAATTTTTTTGGCCTCAAAATAATCTTTTTTTTTCAAATTAAAAATTTAATTAAAAATTTAAATTAATAAATTTTGGAAAATTGATAATTGAACAAGTTTTTGGAGTTTATTTTATTCATTTTTTTGTTTTTTTTTTGGTCCAAAGTAATCTAAAAATTCATTTATTGAAAATTTTAAATCACCTACATAATTAATTTCAAAAATCTACATTTGAGCTCATTTGTGTGTTTTCTTTTGCTTCCAAATCAATCCCAAAATTGTTTTTTCAAGAAAAGAATCAAATTTTACAATTCAAATTAATTCATTTTAAAAAATACACAATTTAGTAAATTTTGAATTTTATCGTTTTATGTTCCCTTTCAAAGTTATTCTAAAAATTCTTTTTTTAAGCAACAACGAAAAAACAAAGTAAGTTTGCCAATTTATAGCAATTTCTCAAAATTCAATTTTTTTTTATTTTTATTTTTTTTGCAAAACAACGAAGTTTTTTGAAATAAAAATGTCTAGAATGAGAAAAGGGAAGATGATTAAAACAATCAGGCGATTACCGCAACTATCGTTATTCTGATTACGATCATTATGCAATCATTCTCTAAGCATACATTCTATTTTTATCATAATAAGGTCTACAAATACCTACCTAGACTCTTTCGGACCAAAATTTCACTTAAAAACACCTAGAAAAAGTTACCTTACATAAGAAATTATATTTTAATGAAAGATAGGTATGCGTCGCGAATTTGTCTCGTCTAAGCCAAATACGCAGATCAGATACCTAACCTGCTCATGTCATTTGTACACTAAAACATTCTCGCATGATGAAGCAAAAGGAATTGAAAAGGTATCGATTCGTATTCATATTTTTCCATCTGTGGAATTTATCGTCCGGAAGCTTCAAGCCGTCACTCATTACACATTTTTCAACTAAAAATATAACTATACTTAGTAGGTGTATCAGCTGATTCATTTCCAGCAGAAAAAGAAACTTCAAGCTGCCACTCATCGCAATTTTTTTCATTAAATATAACTACTTACTATATAGTATCAGCTGATTCATTTTTAGTAGAAAAATTTATTTTAAAACGTAAACACGTGGACAAATATTTGGTCAGATGCACTTCAAATTTAGATATGTGAAAATCTCCATGAACGTAGACTGGCGACTATTTTTAGAAAATTTTTACTTCATTTTTTGGATTCTTTGTTATGATCGGAAGAGAATCTCGAATAACTTGTCAACTAAAACGGTAGAATACCTATCTAGTTTTCACGAGAAATATTCCAAATTTATATGTACATTAATCTGGACAGTGGACACGTAATTCTATAATCGAACTGCTCGAGTAAAAGATATAACCGAAGGCATGCATTCTAAGCCCAAAAACCGTACCTCCCTCGTATTATAAAGGAAGAAATAAAGAAGCACAAAACTGGCATCGTGTTCGTCTAATTAGAATAGTCCATAAAAGGAGGGTAAAAATAGTTATCTAACACGAGTTTTCAGACCACCACACATCACAGGCGCGGATGCGGACGCTTTGGGGGCAGAGAAACGCAATACGATAAAATCCTGGCACGATGAAGACTAAAGGATGAATAAGGAACTTGTCAAACAACAAGACAAGTGATAAGAAACAGAGACCCTTCGAAACATGACCTTTACACTGACCATCGGTAACGTCGAAACCCGCATCGCATTGCATAGATCGAGTCCTACATCGTAGGTGTTTTGAAAGGTTTCCATTATTAATATTACTCGTCTTACAATGAATTTATCGTCGCGATTGAAATTAGCTCTTTTTCGACGAGTTCGAGTTTTAACCAGCACGAATATCTGGCTTAGTTTAGCACGAATATAAAACGTAGTCGTATAACTTTTCATAATATTTCCCCAGTATCGTGATCGTTGGGTCGAGCAGGAAATTGGAAAATTTTAATATCGAGTACCATCGCGTCAAAGTAGCGCTGTAAAGCTCTCAGACGACGTAGAAAAAGCTCCAATTAATTAGTACACGACCAACTCGGATGAGGAAAATTTTCAAAGCGGATTAGCCGTATTGCAGATAACATAAAACGATGCAGTGACGAGTACCGAGCAAAACACAAGGCAAAGGCTGATTTCAGCTTGGCAAAAAAGAAAATTGTAAAAAAAATATCAAATAAATTTACCTTGAGCAATTCGAACGGCTGGCATTTTAATTCGCATTTTGAACCATTAATATTTGTCAGGTCTGGTAAACGAGACTGGATTTCTTTCAAGGAGCACACAAATAGATTAGAAAAATTCCATATTAACCATCAACTGATTCGATGTAGCATCATTAAGTCACACACGTCTTCGCAAAACCATCGAAAAAATTCCGTCAAAAAAAAAAAACAAACACGAAGTAAAAAAAAATCTATCGCGAAAAAAAATCAAGCAAAATTATTACAATGTTGGAAAAAAATTTTAAATATTTGTAAAAACGAGGAAAAAATTATCAATTGTTAAAAAAATAAAATCAAAATTGAAACAATTAAAAACGTGCTACGTCCACGATTAAGAAATGTCGGGAGTACGAAAATTGACCTCCACCATAGAACAAGAACATCGCGTGAACTAAACCCGATAGTTCGCCAGATAGCCGGCTTGGACTGTGAGCAAATGTCGGGTCGCATCGGATATCTCCGCGCTGTTCTGGAGGGTCGGTGCCGGTGCGGTCCGCTCAAAGACCGCGATAGCGGCTTCTCCGCCGAGAACAGAAGTGTACCGAGAATCGAGATAAGCTCGTATCTCCGATGGATAAATTTTATTCGCGAATTGGCCAAACGATACGAGCGATTGTATTAAATTTATCGAAACACCTAACACACCAATCGAGTCAAAGGCTTTAAATTATCGGGCCAGAAAAAAAAAAGACAAATAACCGAACACTTTCGGGCGACTATTTTTTGGACGAGATCCAAATTCCTCTTACGAAGGATTAACGAGCGAAACAGACACCATCGAGAACCATCTCGGAAACACATTTACACCGATTTTTCCATTTCGCCTTTCGAGAGTAGATTTGCAAATGGAAATTTGGAAATCGCGGAAAACCGCAACCTTTCCACCGAACATTGCAAGGTACACTCGATTGCCTACTTGAATTGTCGTATGGTCCACGATGCTGCGCATTTAAGGGGAAAAAGTACTGTACATCGAGTAAGGGGAACGACTATGCTCCTCTCCGTCGCGGCCACGCGGATACTCAGCCCTCCTACGCGACGCTACCGGTGTCTGTCGGAAACGCAAGCGTCATTTGGTAGTACCTTCGAGGACCGTAGTTGTCCAAAGATGCGCCACTGTCGTTTCACTCTTTATTTACCAATCAGTCTAATGTCCAGTATTGGTCATACGTTCGAGAGTACGGCCCACTTGACCGCCTCGTTGTACCCTTTCTACTGGCCACTCTTTCACCGGCCGACCGCATCCAATGGATCAGTCATTGTTTAGCGAGCAAATAATGCCACTAACGAGTGATAACAATTGGGCGTTTATTCGCCATAAACGCGATACCCGCCTTCTAATTAGCTCTCCATAAATAAGCCAGATCGACATACGTGCATACGATGCGGACTCGTACGTATACCTATCTTTATTTTATCATTTTTAAAAGCGTATCTTACGTAGTTTTTACAGATCGCGAGATAGGCCTACTATGATTATTATTTTTCAGGACTAGTTTTTTTTTTTTTTTTAAAAACTTACGATACCTTTACTGTTTCACTGTACCTATGCAAAATATTTACAACTACACGACAAAGTGGTGTTTTATCGCACGACATGAAAAAAAAAATTGACGAAGATCACCTGAGCCTGGAAAGGGCGGAGGGATCCGGGGTTTTTGGTTTTGATGGGTATCAATATTTGTATACGAACTCGTATGCACGCGTAATCGCGCACCAAGGCTTTCCGAAAAAGTAAACATTACCTATTTTGTGATTATACGTATGTGTTTGTTTTGAAATATTCCACGTTGTTGTACTGTTTTTCTCTATCGCGACTTCTTGTTCTTCAATTTCGTAACTCAAGAGCAAATTCTTGGAATTTTTCAGATAATTCGACCTTGAATAAAGGATCGGCGAATTTAGCATTTTAGACCGAGAAATGCCAAAACTAAGAAAAAAATCCAAAATAACTACAGATAATTTGTAAAATTGATAGAAAAAATCAAGTTAAAAATTTTTAGGAACCCCCTTGCCCTCCGAAGACCACCAGCTTGAAAGATGATTTTTCAAAATAAATTAACATTTCGAAAATAGTCAAAATAAATTTAAAATGCTAAAAATGGACGACTTTTCATTTTAAGAAATTATTTTCTGTATAAGAATACTGCATTTTGGCACTATACCATTTTTCCTTTTTTTCTTCTCATTTCTAACCTTCTATAATTATAATTATATTGAAAAAAAAAATCGAGAAAAATTTTCTATAGTTTACAATTGAATGACTAGGTCAGAAAGATTTTCGTCTTTATAAATTTGAGCTAATTTTTCGAATTTTTCAGTTTTTTTGGTGTTGAAAAGGGATTAGCAAATTTTGCACAAAATAATCAACGAATTGAAAAAATTCAAATATCATAGCCAAAAAATTTATAAAAATTCAAAATATTTGCCGAAATGGTGGAAAAATAAAGTTACGGAATCAAGACCCCCCCTCCCCCCCCAAAAAAAAAAAAACCCCTCACAAAAAAAAAAAAAAAAAAAAAAAAAAAAAAAA
>FIZV01012181.1:0-12225 GCA_900050545.1 Trionymus perrisii | reverse complement strand
CATTTTTGACATTTAAAAATGTCACATTTTTGAAATTTAAAAATGTCACATTTTTGAAATTTAAAAATGTCACATTTTTAAAATTTAAAAAAGTCACATTTTTGAAATTTAAAAATGTCACATTTTTGAAATTTAAAGTCACATTTTTAACATTTAAAAATGTGACATTTTTGGCATTTGAAAAAGTGACATTTATGGCATTTGAAAAAGTCACAATTTTGACACTTTTTAATGTCACATTAATGACACTTGAAAATGTCACATTTTTGAAATTGAATCTGTAGAAGTTTTCACATAAAATTCACTCTCTTACAACGTTACAAAGAATTGGTTTGCGAAGCTTTCCTATCTGCATTAGTTTTAATGTTACAATTTTTTTTTGTGGATATTTCAAAATTTGTCCATGGCTTTTAAATTTATAGAAATTACTTCTGAGGTGGGTTGGGGGGGGGAGTAATATAATCTCAGAGAGTTGAAAAAAATCGGTCAATAATTGCAGAATACAATAATTTATGACGAGAGTCACATTATGGGCAAATTTAGGAGGCTAAGGGCGAAACAGGAGCCGGAATTTTCATCAGCAAGTTTAACAGACTGTAGAAATCAACTTTCACTAGAACGGTAACAAATCATTACTCAAGGGCCGAGTCGCCATTTTACCCAGCTACGCTGTTTGATTTTTGTAAATAACATCTGATTGATAAATTACCCTTCAAAATCACGAGGCATGCAACTTAAATAACACTTGACGACGCATTTAGCCATAACCTGGCCTGATAAAAATCGAGCGAGACAATCGAGCGAAATATTAAATAAACCATTGAATAAAAAAATCATTTTTATCCTGACATAACATCCTAAAAATAATGATAACAGCACTTGACGTGCATTAAAATTCCTTAAACGCGTATAGCGCTTTACAAGGTTGGTTACAAAAAAAGCACATATTGCGCATAAAAAGTACTAAAAATACAGTCGGTAAAAAATGTATACGAGCATTAAAATCTAAACCTAAGAGAACAATCGAAAAGTCGAATTGCAAATTTCTATCTGTTATCAGATAATTTATTTTCGCAATGGAACTTCATTGTATTCGTAGCTGTTTTTCTTTTCGAGCTGATTTTGTATTTCTATCAGAGATTTATTTCTAGTTTCGGGCAACGTGTGGTACACAAATATGGCGCAAAAAGCGCTAACTGCGGCAAACATGATGAAATTTACATGTAAGCCCCACGTCGTATGAATGAGCAAAAATACCTTGGTGGTTAAAAAGCACATTCCCGAGTTGGCGATAAGAGAAGCGCATCCGCCAGCTGCTTTTATACTCAACGGGAATAATTCGCTACGTATTAGAAATATGGCGGGATACATGAACGAGTAAATACTGGCGAATACCGATATACTGGCGAATATGAGCCACGGATAGTTAGATATAGGCGTAACGAACTCGTTCACATAGTAAAGTGAAGCTGTACAGATGTGAGTTACAGCGATCAACACCGAACACGAAATAATGATAAATCTACGATTAAAACTACTTATAAAAAATGCCGCTAAAATAGCGACGATAAATTGCAACAAACCGAACAATATGGTGAATTCATTGGATGATAATCCTTCGGTTTTAGGGAACGCTTTGGAGGCATATGCGGATATAGGAGAGAAGCCCATAGCCCCTACTAGTAAATACGTAGTGACTACGATTAGGAAACTTTTATAATTAGCTGAAGAAGTGACTAGTTCGAAGAAGGAGGATTTCCTAGATTTTTCCAACAGCACGTTCTCTTTGATGTGGTTCAGTTCGGATCGAACACCTTCTAAATTTTTTACGCCTTTCAACCAGAGGAAATTCTCCTCGGCTTTATCGTATTTACCCTTCAGCATTAAAAATTGAACCGGTTCTCTCATCCAGATTATCGAAACCACTGTTAAAAATCCAACAGCGGCGTTTATAGTGGCTATAACATTGTAGGAGAGATACGTGGCAACGATGTATTCGCCGACTAACGCGCCGTAATAGCAGATCGACGCTACTGTACCAAAAACACCTCTGAAAACTGGCGATGTATTTTCACCAACGTATACAGAATTCGTACAGTCGTTCATTCCTTTAGCCACACCGAATAATGTACGTACTATGTAAATTACCATCACCGACCGGGTGTACAAGGTGCCTAACCAGATGAGCAAAAATATCACAGCGCAGGTGCTAATGATAGATTTACGTCCGGTAACATCTACGAGAAATGCCGATACTATGGCACCTAGAATCCTTCCTATGTTATCTAGCGAAGCTATCCACGAAGCTTGATCCGAATCTACGTGAATTTCACTGGATGTGCTGTTAAAATTATGCAAAGTAGGCGATACCCATCCGTTTCCAATTCCCAAGTTCATTTCATTGAAGCCGACTGAAAATCGAATAATATTCATTTAGTGGCGATGGAAATGAAAGCTTTCAAGCATAAAATGAAAAATGAAATAAGTACAGAATTAATATAGGTATATTTAATATCAGTGGCGAATCTGAGATAAAAAATATGGAAAAGTCAGAAAGTTGATACATGTCACTTTTTCAAAGGGGGATAGGGTTGTTTTATGGAATAAATAAAAAATTCAATTTTTTGAAAAACTGCACTGTTTGTAAAAAATTCGAGTGTTGAAATTTCTTTAAAGTTCAGAGTAATTTTTTCCACATTCTCAAAAATTATTGAATTGCCCAGATTGCAAAACTTTCAAAAATTATCAAATTTCCTGAAATCATTGAATTTTTTTAAATTCGAAAATTCGAAAAAATTATTAATTTGTCAAAAAATGCGGAATTTTTAAAAAGTTCTAAAAATTGTCAGTTCCTCAAAAATTGACAAATTTTCCAAAATTGCAGAAATTTTAAAAATTGTTGATTTTTAATGTTATAATAATTTTGAAAAATGGCAAAATTTTCAAAAATTGCAAAATTTTCAAAAATTATCAAATTCCTTAAAATTAACTAATTTTTTAAAATTATCAAATTTCCTAAAATCGTTGGATTTTCTAAAATTCAAAAATTTTAAATTTTTCAAAAATTGACAAATTTCTAAAAATTGCAAAATTTTCAAAAACCAACACATTTTCAAAAATTGTTGAATTTTTGAACATTGCAAAATTAAAATCAATGAATTTTCCAAAATCCAAAATTCAACAAATTTATTGATTTTTCAAAAATTTTGGAATTTTTAAAAATTCTTAGTTCCTTAACAAACTGACAGATTTTCAAAAAACATAAGTTTTTTAAAAATTGCAAAATTTCTAAAAATTGACAGTTCCTCAAAAACGCATAGTTTTTCAAAAATTATTGACTATTCAAAAATTGCGGAATTTTTAAAAATTGCAAAACTTTTAAAAATAGCATAATTTTTTTTTTTTAAATTGCAAAATTTTCAAAAATTAAGTTCAATGAGGCCTAATTGAGAACGCTAACGACAGTTTTTCAACAATCATGAAATTCAGTTCTACAACTTATGGTTATATGCAATTTTTTTGTAGAACGCTTAGTTTTCTTGGAAAATAGCATGTTCCCAATTACGCACGCTATAAAAAAAAACTATAGGTACTGTAATTGAGAACGCGGTTCAAAAATTTTTCCAGTCATTTATACTTCAAAATAAAGCCAAATTAATCATTTTCGATGTATTTATTACATATAGAGCTATTTACTGCACAAAAATATTTTAGTTTTCAATTTTTTAAATTTTTTTGAAAAATTACCACAGGTTTTTTAATTAGTGTGAAAATTTTTAGCATCAAAAATAATTTGAGTATAGTTCCTCTTTGACTTTGAAAAAGAAATGTTTGATGATTTAGATGTGTATAGGGTCACTAAACCTTCGATTTTATCCGATTAATCGATTTTTTAATTTAAGCTAACAAGCTTGTTCTCAAAGTGTTCTCAATTACGTACTGTTCTCGCAATTAGGCGCATTGACCTTATTAGGCAGGTAGATATGTAGACCCATATGAGTACATATCCGAAAATTATGAATTATTTTAATTAACTGTTACCTACCTATTTTCACAGGTACGGTTACACACCGCTACATTTCGCTGCTATAAACGAATCGGAAGAATGTACAACCTATTTAATTCTGCACGGTGCCAATGTTGCAGCTGAAACAAAAAGTGGTAGCACCGCTTTGAATATGATTAATCGGAAAACCCCGAAAAGTGTGCCCGCAATATGGAAAAGACTAACCAAGTCATTAGCCTATAATACCGAACAAAGCTTGAAATTCAGTTTCCGCGAATTAATCACTAGTTCGAGCGTTGGCGAAATCGGTTTTTTGTACACTTTACAAAAAGAAGACCAAAAGGATATTTTAAAGCATCCTCTTTGCAGAGCCTTTTTATACCTGAAATGGGAAAAAATTAAAAAGATATACATAATTCGCGTTTTTTCTGTCATATTAACTACCTGTATATTGAGTTACCTCGTATTATGTGATGTAATCTCCAAAACTTGCGACTCATCTAATAATTCTACGTCATCCAGTAATATTTCATCTTTTTCCAGTAATATTTCATCTTTTCCCAGTAATATTTCATCTTTTTGTTATTCAAAAAAATCTGATAAGGGAGGAGAAGTATGTACAGAAGTAACAGAAATCTTATGGTACATTGCGATAGTATCATCTATTTCAAACGTTGCTCGAAATTTATCCTTTAAGAATGCTTATCCATCTTTCAAAAAATATTTGTTAAATAATTTGAATTTTTTTGAGTTAATTATAATGCTTATAGTACTATTTTTATTCTCAACAAAATATACGGACATTGCGGGCTTGTGTAGTAGTCGAGAACTACTGGGCACAAGTCTGGTATTAGTTGCATGGAGCGATTTAACTCTAGTTATCGGTCAACTGCCATACTTTGGGACATACATAACCATGTTTAATAAAGTTTTTAAAGAATTATTGAAACTTTTGACCGTATATTTCTGCCTTCTAATGGGATTTACCCTCACATTCAGTGCTATCCTTCATAATCAAGAAAACAAGTTCGACAATCCTATCACAGGGTTCGCATTAACTTTGGCCAAGATGACTGGAGAATTGAATGCAAATGATATGATTGGAGGAGATAAGCCTGGCGAGAGCATCACTCAAAACAATTCCGCTACCGTAGTTGTAGTTTTTTTTATCGTCGTTGTCAATATGTCCTTAATGAATTTATTGATTGGTATCGCCGCCAGTGACGTAGAAGGACTGCAGAAGACAGCAGATTTATCTAAATTGGTGCATCAGACGAAACTCATATATTATTTGGAATTTGCTTTTTTCCGAGGCTATATTCCTAAAAAATTTACAAAAATATTTAAGAAATTCTTATTCATTTCACCTGATTTTTACAGAGTTGTAATCTACGTAAGGCCTTTGAATCCTTTAGAAAATAGATTACCCAAGGATATAATGAAAGAAGCCTTGCAACTGGCTTTGGATAAAAATAAAACCGATCAAGAGGGCGATGATCAGACTATTTGTAGGTTGGAAAAATTGGAGGATAAAATTGCACAGCTGTTGCAACTAGCGTCAGATAAAAACAGCGCCGATCAAGGGGGCGATGAAGCGGTTATTTGTAGATTGGAAAAAATAGAAGATGAAATTGCAAAGCTAAAAGATATTGTATTAAATTTAACTGTTGCTGTAACACAGAAACTTACTACATAGTTCCATATTAAATTGGTACTTTGATTTTTAGCTAATACTCATGTCAGCAGTTTCATTTTTATAAATTGATAGCTGCCTATTATCTATTATTTTTGAGAGTTGATTATCCATTTTCAAAATGTATGTTAAGATATTATGTTGAATTGAATATGTACTTGAATATAAGTTCTCGATACCTACCTACCTTCCCAAATCCTCTTTTTTATAATACACATCTTGTAAAGTATTAAAAACTACAAATATTTTATGCATTTTTTGCCTATTTCTCATTTTTAAAGATCCACATGTATGTGTTTAGACATCTCCTCCTCTGACTCAAACAATAACATTGTTATCATGTAATTGTACTCAAATTTCACGATGATTTGAATATTTCAATGATGAGTCAGAATTTCAGGAGTAAATATTCAAATAATGGTACTACAAACCTTGGGTTTTATTTTCAGAAAATATGATTAAGAATTCGAGATCATTCCCTACAATAGAACTAACGTAATACACGTATGTAATGTACCTAGTACGCGTAGTAATCGAGTAAATTTCAGGAATTCAAGTAGGCAATTTTATTAACGTCAGTCATTTTAACATGTTTGGCGGAAAAGGTTGGTATACTTTGAATGAAAAAAAAAAAAAAAAAATTATCGTAAATGGTTATTATTTTTTTCCAAATGACTCTAGACCTAAACATGCTCTTCAAAGGAAATAAAAAAAAGAAAGATTTTATACGATTTGAAAAAGGTGCGAAGTTATTAATAATGACCTGTTTATTTAATGAATACAACCATACCTATAACTACAAATCCATATTGCACGCTTCATTTAATATTTTTTGATTTTGTTTGGGTTAATCAAAGCACATATTAATCGAGTGGGTAGAATATCCGTTTTGAAAAGTTACACTGTACTGCGTACCTTGATATTTGTTCGATATTAACATTTGCTTATGTTGCCTGTGCCAACATAAATTAGGTACTTATTTCCGATCATAAATTTAATGAGCGAGAACTATTTTTACCCAGAACTCAACATTTTTTAGTTTTATCATTAATGATAACCGTAAATGAACTCACAAATTACCAGATTCTTCGAGAAATGAGTTTGTTCCATTTTAATCAACACTTCACCGTGCTTTTCTGTTATTGCGCGCATGTATCTTCGGATTCGAATTAAAGTTTTATATATATTGTTAAAGTGTCCGATCGCAAATGTGGAAAATTCATCTTAAAGCTGTGAGAAATTTAAAAAATGCAATACACGGATCGCGCGAAAAACATGAAATGGGATCAGTTGACGACAAAAATGAAGAAGATAAAACCAAATGGTCTATTTCCGTTTTCAAAGATCAACTACGCGAACAACTTTTGAAGCCAATAAGATATAATCCTCGGTTGATAGAGAAACTGGAAATTCAAGATTGGGACTATTTCCTAAACATCGATTACAGGGATAGAAATCACCTATTCTTGTGGGCTGCTTTCGACAGTGAACTCGTTTTGTTGAGGTTGTGCTCGGAAAATGGAGCCGATGTAAATTTTATCGATGGAAGTAATAATTTTAACGCTTTACATTTGGCTGCCTTGGATGGCTCGGTTGAATGTTGCAAATGGTTGTTAGAAAATGGATGCCCGATTATACAAACCACTGATAAAATGACACCGATACATTACGCTATCTTGGGCGATTCGAAAGAAGTCGTAAAGTATTTGATTAATTACGGATGCGATATTCCTTCGACAGCGGTAAATTTAGCCGTTTATGCAAACGCTGTAGAATGCCTCAAATTTCTGCTCTCGTCAAACGCCGAAGTAAACGCTTACTACGATGGAATGACTCCTCTACACTTCGCTATAGATTTACAGTACATCGAATGCATGGAGGAATTACTGAGGGATCCTCGCATAGATGTTAATTTGAAGACAAAATTTAATGAATATACCGCGCTGCATTTAGCAGCTGAAAATGGATACGTAGAATGTATCGAGAGATTGTTAGAGAAAGGTGCTAAAATAAATGAAATAAACAGTAACCTACAAACTCCATTGCACTTGGCGTGTGAAAAGGAATGCTTAGATTCTATCGAAGTATTGCTTAGAAATCGCGCTTCCGTGGATGAAAAGGATGCCGATCATAAGACGCCATTGCATGTTGCTATATCTAAATCGCTTAATTCATTGAACAAAATAAAACTATTGGTAGAATGGAAAGCAGATGTAAATGCTGCGGACAGGTAGGCAATACTTATAAGTATATTTTTTTTAATTTCAAAATTATTACCTTGAATAATGACCAATGGTAATTATTAATCTAAAATAAATTTTCAAAATCAGATGAAAAGTTTGAAATTTGGTGGTTTTCAAAATTGAATTCATGTTAAATGATTGATAAAAATTTCACAAATTTTATATACTGTGTATCATTGAAAATTGGTTAAAATTCAAAATTTGCCAAGTTTCAAATTTTAATAAACAAATTTTTCAAGTTGGATAAATGTTTAAAAATTCTCAAATTCTTCAATTTTAAGAAATATTTTTAAAAAACTCGGTAAAAATTGAAAATTTACAAAATTTTCAAACTTTGATAAATTCTTCAAGTTTTATAAATTTTTGCAATTTTAAGTTATCAAAGTTGATAAAATCATTGAAATCTAAAAATTTCTTAAAATTTTAATGAGTTGTTGATTAATTATTTTGAAAAGGTCAATTTTTCATGTTTGATAGATCATCAACATTTGTTCAAAATTCAAAATTTGAAAAATTTCCATCATTTCATGAATTGATACCGCACTTTGAATTTGGTGACATCTAAATTAATTAAATCTATAAATTTTTGCAAATTTTTAATTTTATCAAATTTTTGATGCTTGATCATTTTTTGTAATTTTTAAAATGTTGTTAACCTTTTAAATTTGAAAAATTGGTAGATTTGGTAAGTGCCTGTGTTTAAGATGGATGCACACTATTAAAACCGATTGAAATTCAAAAATAATAAACTTTTAAATTTTTATCAAATTTTAAAAATATTCTAAATATTAAAGAATAATAAAGTAGGTACATTAAAAAAATATTATCATGTTGAAGATTTAATAAATTTAAAAATATTCATACTTCAAGTACCTACCTTATCAAATTTGGGACATCTGACAAATTTCGAATTTGATCTTTCAAAAAATGAACAAATTATAAAATTTTATCAAACAAATACTAGATTTTGAGAATGGAAAGAATTTATTAAACTTTGAAAATTTAATAAAATTCAAAAATTACCAAAAATTCAATCTTCTTCAAATTTTGAATTCTTACCAAAATTTAACTTTAAAAAATTAATTAAAATTTGAAAGGTGACAAACTTCGAATTTGCATATAAGTAAATTTAAAGTTATACAAAATTTTTAAAAATTCAACAAAATTTAAAATTAGTTCAATTATTTTTAAATACCACCAATATTTTAAAATTTTCACCAAATAGTGTTGAAAATTTCTCAAATTTAAAAAAATACATCAGCTTTAAAAACTGGTTTTGTTATAAAATTTTAAAAGTTGAAGCGTCACATCTATTAAGTGTATAAGTCCAAAAAAACTTGGCTCTTGGCATGTTGAAACACATCGCTCTAGCCTAGTCAGTTTTTTCTTTGCCTTCGATCTTCGAACTTATACTGCTGGGATTTGAAAATTTTAACAGTATAAGTTCAAAGATCGAAGGCAAGAAAAAAACTGACAAGGCTAGAGCAATGTGTTTCAACATGCCAAGAGCCACGTTTTTTTTGACTTATACACTTAATACTTGTGACGCTTCAAGTCGAATTTTTGAAAATTTTTTAGAAATGGAATTTTAAAATTTTATGAATTTCAATAATTTTTATGAGCGTAAATTAAGTTTTCGAAATTCAAATATTTTTAGAGATTTTGCATTTCGTTTAAAACATACCAAATCGAATTATATTTCGAATTCACCATTTTTCAACTGGTCAAATTATAGGCAAAGGTGTTCCTTTTCCAATTTATTTAGATTCAATATAGATTCTGATCTTTTAAAGTTCATAGAAATTCTCATCTTGCTTCGTCGGCATGTGCTTGCCAATTGCATATTTTCCATTTCCAAAAACCAAGTCGGATTTGTCCACGTGAAGAGCTTGGTTTTCGTACTCTTACTTGCTTTTTTCTCTCATTTGAAATGTTATTTTCATTTCTTTAAAACGAACGACGCGGGACCCGTACGTGCGATAGTGGTAATTTTAAACGGTTAGTTAGCTCGATTTATTATAATTAGATCTGATTCTGTCGACGGTTAAGAAATTATTCTATTCAAGAATTTATTTCGATTCGTTTAACCATTTAATGTTTATTTTCAAATCCGGTTTTTTAATAGAATCCGGATTAATTCGAAGAAAAGATTCAATTTACGTAAATGAAGCGGCGAATAATTCGAGTCACATAAAATGTGCCATGCCGGAGCGCCGCTCATCTTACATAGCACGACGTCGACTAGCGAAGCTCTTTTTTTTTGGTATCGTCAATGAAGGCAGGCTACGAAAAGAAAACACGAAAATCATTTATGCAGTGGAGGGTAAATTCACGTAGCGTCGTTATGATTTTTTTTTTAGCTACCGAAATATTCGAATTATCAAAGAGCAAGGCGCTTCTACTTTCTCTGTTTTTTACTTCAACTTTATAAGTAAACGGCTCTCTTTACAATCTTGACATGACACCGATACTGTATACCTAAACGTTGAATTATACATGAATAATTTAACAATTTACTTAAGAGGCTACGAAACGTCAGGAATAATATGGCTTTAAATCAACGCCGTCCATCAAAATTTACCTCATCTCTGGAGAATTTCGCCGAGCTTATGAAAACTCACTAGTGGCATCGTCGAATCTCTTTGAAAATTCAGTTTTCCATTCCGTGCAGTATTACAGCAAGTATTGCTGCGTACACTTATCGATATCAGGCCCGTTTACGTGCGCGTGCAACGCAACGTACCGACAAGTAGGCTAAGATTTTCGAATAATGGAATATCTTATCGTAACGTTCATATTTCATTACCGGTGTGTTTGTATAATGTAAGCTATCTTATCCGTGCAAGTGTGCAACAGTATCGAAAATACCGGATGTGGCGAATGGGTATTCAAACGCGCCATGGAATGGAGGTATTGAAAAATATCCATTTTCAGGTACCTGTTGTTGAAATTTTTTTTGAGAAGGCTCGATTGATTTCCTTTTTTATTGAGAGATCGGTTTTTCCTGTGGTTGTGTAAAGAAAACGAAAGGGTAAAATGGCCTAGATGAATGAGTATAGTACCTCGTATACAGGGTGAACCAATGATATTTCCCGGTCTTGAACTTGGAGATTGCAGCCTATTAGTTTATAACAAGTTCACAAATGTAAATGAGCCGAAAATCCTCTAAGGGGGAGTGATTTGTTAGGCCACATAATTTGCAATGAAAATATTCTACTCAATAAATTTTAATGCTAAATTTGAATAGGAACAATTTTTTTTATGATTTTTTTTTTTCATGCAATCAAAAAATGAAAAAAAATCAGAGAAAAAGTTGAAATTTTTTTTTTAGCATTCCAAGAGAACTGTAATTGGAGAAAAATTTTCTTCATCATAATTAATGCTGTTACCAAAATTATACTTTACATTTTTTCTGTAATTATTTTTCATATGATTCATTCGCAAACGACTGAATTATTTTTTGAATGATTGTTCAAGAATCACTGAATCGTTTTAGAAAGATTCGTTCGCAACCTACTGAATCATTTTCAAGACGATTGGCGAGAGAACGAATGAATTATTTTTAAATTAATTGTTTAAAAATGACTAAATAATTGTTCAATGATTCGTTCGCAAACGGCTGAATTATTTTCAAAACGATTCATTCGCGAACGACTGAATTATTTTTGAATTGATTCTTTTGCGAACGACTGAATTATTTTTTGAATGAATGTTTAAGAATTTCTGAATCATTTTAGAAAGATTTGTTCGCAAACTACTGAATCATTTTCAAGACGATTAGCGCGAGAACGAATGAATTATTTTGAAATGAACTGTTTAAAAATGACTAAATAATTGTTCAATAATTCGTTCGCAAACGACTGAATCGTTTTCGAAACGATTCATTCGCGAACGACTGAATTATTTTTGAATTGATTCTTTCGCGAACGACAAAATTATTTTTTGAATGAATTTTTAAGAATCACTGAATCATTTTAAAATGATTCGTTCGCAAACTACTGAATCATTTTCAAGACGATTAGCGCGAGAGTGGATAAAATAATCATTTTTAAATGAATTGTTTGAAAATGTCTAAATAATTTTTCAATGATACGTTGGCAAACAACTGAATCATTTTCGAAACGATTCATTCGCGAACGACGGAATTTTTTTTGAACGATTGTTCAAGAATTACTGAATCGTTGTAGAATGATTCGTTCGCAAACTACTGAATCATTTTCAAGACGACTAGCGCGAGAACGAATGAATTATTTTGAAATGAACTGTTTAAAAATGACTAAATA
>FIZV01012134.1:0-19897 GCA_900050545.1 Trionymus perrisii | reverse complement strand
ACGAAAATAACTCCGATATGGAAAGAAAAAGAATAGGTATAATTACAATGGAAAATATAACAAAACAAACGAACGAAAAAAAAAAAAAAAAAAAACTTGAAAAAATAAAATAATACCTACTGACGATAAGTAAAAGTAATAATAAAATAAAATACTTTTAAATTTACTTTATCAAGACAAAGAAAATAAATTTCTAATCAAATAAGAATATATATACGATTACGAAGGAAAAAAACTAAATAAAATGCATAATAATCTCTAAAATATTCAGATTAAGTAGATAGGAAGGCACTAGTTAGGCAGGTAAGTAGGTACTAGGTAGGTACGTACTTAGGTAGGTAGTCGTATTCATATTCACTATCCTTATAATCTCTTGACATGTGTAGTGTGTACCTACTTACTGAAAAAGAATAATTTCCTAAATTAGTTACGAATTTTGTACAATTAGGTGTGCAAAGTGATACACCGATGGGTCAAGTTCCTTTCTAGCTTTCCCTATTAGTAATTAATGAAGCGTTGCACCAACATCGTTCCTACTCATAATATAGTTGTTCTAGATATACGTAGGCAGATGTAAACAGAGAAACCAATAGGCCAACAGATTGAAAGTCCTACATGATAATCATTCCGTTAGTTCGCTCTGGTTTTATTAACCTACTAACATTCCATTCTATTCTATTCTGCTTAACTTCGCTTTTGTTGTTGTAATGTTTTAGTTTTGAGTAATTCATGCGACTTACACTTATTTAATAACCTCTTCGATTCGATTAAAATCGTTGTTGGTACTTATTTATTCGAAAATAATTTGATTTCGAATTTCAACCATTTTATTATTTTTTGAGTGGAACGGCCGCTTCCTCACCCAAAAAAATTTAAGAAATACATACAGGATGTTTCAGGGTAGAAGGAAGGCCTTCCAACCAGTAACTCTGCCACACATTGTGAGTTTATGTATGATGTTTTGCCTACCCTCCGAGGCGCAGGCAAGGGCAAAGTAAGGGACTTTGAAAAAAAAATTGTTTTCAGTTTTGCTCAAAATTTTCTACCTTGCGCGACTCGAGTACCATGATAGGTAGGAACTCGTACAGTTGCACTCTGCTGCGATGGATAGCAAATTTTGCCTTTAATTTTTTCATGCATTTGATCATACAAGGGGGGGGGCATTTACAAAAACGTATTCGAAAGTGATCAATTTTTTCAAAAAAATCATGAAAGTTTTTTTTTACACATTAACATATTATTTTTATTAATGTTTCTGAATGAAAAAAGTTCGAAATTTCCAATGGAGTAAACCACGTCCCTCTATTTTTATTCGTTGAAAAGTTATTAACGTTTTATTTCCGGAAAAACTGTGAGAAAAAATCAATTTTTTAATTTTTTCAAATTCAAAAATTGATAACTTTTCAAGTAATCAAGTTAGCGGGGTGGGATTTGCATCGTTGAAAACCTCGAACTTTACTCTTCCAAAAATATGTCAATATGTGTAGATTACCATACGATTTATTTCTTTTCTCTGAAAATTAAAAAAATTTTGTTCCATCAACTCAAAGTTTTCAATCATATTTCTGGAAGAGTAAAGCGTAAGATTTTTTATTAAAATTTTTGTCTTTGTCTTTGATCGGATATGCACTTGCAGTTGATTTCATCGATTTTATGATTTTTTTTCAGTACCTATTTATTTGAAAATGAAGGATAATTTTTTTCGAAATTTTTTGGTTATTAATTTAGAGAATGCCCACTTCTGACATGGCCGGCAATTCCATAGGTAAAAATTCAGGTGTAGCATTATATCAAATCATAAAAAGAAAAATTCTCGTAATAATTTAAATTACCTAGCTAACTGCACAAACAAGGGAATAAAAGTGCTCAAATACCTACATGCAAAACATTTCTGAACAAGTTAAAATTTCAATGGTATAGCCTTACACTAGTTTCTAAAGGTACCTAGGGATAAAAATGATTGTTTTGTATTTTTCTACCTATACACTTGTCACTTGCATCCGTCCTAGGAACCTTTAAAAAGAAGCTCGCGATTGCTCTTTTGTATTTTACGTAACCTTTTTTTTCTATTTCCCTGCCTAAAAGGTTAAAGGACAAATTTGTTCATTTATTTCACTGAAGAGCCTTGTCATTGCCAGGATGTGAGATAATATATCGTAGTAATTTAGATGAAGCTGAAAGTAAAAAAATAAATGAAAAAAAAAACTAACACGTACTGACAACTTGGACATTTTCGTTAATAACTACTTAGTGCACGGTTTAATCATTCGTTTAAGTAATACTTTTTATAAAAAACACTGCGGACAGAACGTATTGGTGTGAAAACACGAAGCATTTCGACTTGAAATCTCGAAATAAGAAAAATGTCTTATTGAGTCAGTAAGAAGTGGACGCGCTTGTTCATTCTGTTAAAAAAAAAAAAGGGAGAATCTAACCTAGATATAATTGTACATGCTACGAGACTTATTCGATCCGGCGGTAAACGGATACTTCAAGCATATGCAATGTTTTTATTCAATACAGCGTAATATCGTATTTTAAAAGACAATATTAAAATCAGGAGTAATTTTACCAACTTATTCCTTTTTCAACTACTCGTACGTAAGCATTCAACCTAAAAGAATAATAAATACTTAAATAATATAAGAGTGTATTGGTAAGTTGACTACTGAAAATATTCATTCAAATCGATTTTACACTCGGGTGTTCAAGTCGAAAAAAGAACTTCAACTGTAAAGCTGAGCTTCAGGGATTTAACAATTTCAAGGTACACTAACAAGCTCATAAAAATTCTGTAGGTGTTGAAAGTTTTTTTCAAAAATCTTACCAATAAATCGGTTTATGAGCTTATTCGAAGGCAAAATGTTCATTTCAGTAAAAGCTCGATGAACAGTACGACATCAAGAAGACAGCGTTAAATGTGATAAATTCCCTTTATGTTGGATAGACTGATCTAATCTTAATCTACCTATCTATTTAAGGGGGGTTAAAATGTTCCTTGACCAAAATTTGGTCGAAACTGGTCCTAAATGTCACACTTGATGAAAAACTCACCCCCTAAAATTTTTTATCCCACCCTTTTAGTAGGTATTATCTTCCCATGGTATCGAAATTTAATATGCAATATACGGGTGTTTCAGGGTGGAAGTAACGCCTTCCAATCAGGATCTGTGCAACACATACTCGTTCTATGTAAGTATGTTTGCCTACCTTCTAGACAGCATGGGCAAAGTTAGGAAATTGGAAAAAATTTCGTTTTTTGATTTTGTTGACATTTCCGATCTTATGTCACTCAAGTGCCACCCATCCCCCCAACTAATTTGATTCTTACAAAGTTAAACTTTTTAAAAAAACAAAAAAAAATTTCAAGTCCATAAACTTCTGCGTCCAGAATGTAGGCAAATATACTTATATTGAAAAAAGTTTTTTGGAAGTAAAAAAATTTATCAATTTTTTTAAAGTAAGAAACTCCTCAGTTTTTTTTGGGGGGGGGGAATTCTTTGCAATTAAAAATATATCTCTTTTCTTGGAATCGGTGTAAAACTAATTCTCATTTTTTTTTTAATTCAGAGAAAAAATCTGTTTCTTTTTTTTCTTTTTTTTTTTAATTCAGAGAAAAAATCTTTTTTTTTTTTTTTTTTTTTTTTTTTTTTTTAAGAAATTAATCTTACAGTTTTTCTTGCGAATAAACCCTCTATTATTTCTAGAGAAATGAAACTAGGTGTTCTCAATACCAAATTCTTCACCGGTAATTATTATTTCAATTATTGATGTTGTTCAATTAAAATTTACTTAAACATACGAAAAAATTTACCTAAGTAAGTTTTTCAAATATGAAGGTATGTAACTAACTACATACATGTATCAGTATGTATGTACTATGTACTTTGGTTATTGGTTGAATAAAGTGAAAATAGAAGTTCGAGTCGAAAAAAACGTATAGAAACCCAAGTTGAGTTACACTTCTACCGATGTACGTGATCACAAGCGCAAAATCTACCTATTTTATGTAAATTCCAATCAATTTTTATTTTTGCGGCATCTTAAATTATTATTAACAATACCCTTTATTATTTGTCAGATAAAGCGTGTTCCATTGTTCCACGGTGTGTAGTTTATGTTTCGGTGACGTTCAGATTCAAACAGTGGTACTGTTTCAAATGCTATAAATTCCATCGTTCCGAAGAGGTCTAAACTCGGTTTAAATTTAACCACAAAACGCTGCCGATTGAAACACCCATAAGACTCATTAACAATCCATACTGACGTTGTTGGCTGTTGCCACGCATAGTAGGTACAATGCTACACCTCCCTATCGTTCCAAAAAAGTTGCCAGTTTTCGCCCCTCTGAATTTAATTGCCCATTTTACAAAACGTCTAAGTATTTCGCTATCGTAAACTTATACGAGGTACATGTATAAAATTCGATACCTATACCATTATCATACTAATAAACCCCGACTTTGACAGGATTTTTTCTACTTTTCCAGTTTTCCTAAATGGTAAGGTCAAAGCCTCAAAGGGAGATGTAGGTAATAGGTATGTTACAAATTATTTTTCCCACTTTCTTAACTCTTACTAAGAAAGAAAGAACCAAAACATGTACTTTTTTCTCAAACTGCGTACTTGAATACCTACTTACCTAGTATGGCAGGTCTAACTGGTAAGCCTGCAGGCAGCGATGAGAAAAAAATACTGCTGACAAGAAGTAGACTGCCAACAGAGTGAAAGCCGATAAAAGATTTCAAGTAAATTAAAAAGAAAGAATATTCTGGAATACGAGCCATACACATATGTGCATTTTTCCCTTGTTGTGTCAGCAACGTTGACTTATCAAAATTTGCAATTTTGTTGCGGGACAATAGGGATACCTCTAATTTGACGCAATGTTTACTTACCTAAGGTGGTTGATTATACATGGTATTTCAGCACCCCTTCACCAGTAATATAGTCAACTCATACTAAGCTCATGTATGTATGTTTGCGGAACCTGTGAATTACAGGGGCAGGAATGTGCTCAATTGATTTTTTTTTCACTTTCGTTTCGAATTATCTGCTGTACGTCAGTTGAAAATTTTATTTATGAAATTTTAATTGATGTAACTACCTAAACCTATTATTTTCAGGATGAGTAAAATTGTTTCAGTACCTAATTCTTCTTTTCTCGTATTCCGCGTTCTCTTTTTAAATCCCGCCTGCATAGATGTTCTTTTGTCTACGAAATTTTTTCAATTTTTTCATTCGATGGAAACAGCTGTAATTGCTTCAATTCTTTGTAGTTTTTTTTTTTTTAAATTCAAATTGAATTTATTACGACCGAAAAATATCTAGGTAGGTAATTGCAAAATTTCGCATTTATTTCAAATATGATAGTACCTATTTGTAGTTTTTCTATGATTGGAAATTCTAAAGTGGCAATGTTTTCATCAATCTAAGATGCTTCGTATTCGTTTTGAAGTTTCTACAATTGCGAATTTGAAATTTATACATTGGAAATAGGTAAATTGAATAAGTAATAATACTTGATAAAAAATAATAAAAAAAAAACTCAATTTTTGTTCATTACGCGCTTTAAAGTACCTAAGTAGATATACTGGTGTACCTTGATAAAATTTTTCAAACAGTACCCTTTGTTGGGTAACTCATCTCACATTCTTCACGCTTCCACTTTGGTTACCTTAAACAAAAATAAAAAAAATGTCAGTGTGGAGTAGAGGAAACTTAGTCATTCAACATTGTCAATACCTTCGTAAGGACGTTTCACAAACTATTTGTAGTTGTTCATTTACAAGAGTGAATATAAAACAACTTTCGGAATTAAATTTATTTCATTAGGCATGAAGTACATTTGCTTAAATTTTTTTAAGTACAAAAAACTTAAATAGGTACCTACTTTACGTGTGTTGCGTGTTTTCCTAATCTGAAGAAGCTACTATACTGGATATGGATACCTCCGCCTACCATGTAGTACTGCTTTTGAAACATTCCAATAACCTAGTTCGGTTCGAACGGATTTAATTTATGTTCTTATCATGGAACAGTTACCTATACTTTACTTACCTATTTGATTCATTTCCGGGCAAAAAAAAAAGAAAAGAAATAGAAACGTTTCCTTCAATTTATATATTATAGGTAATGGTTACTTTCAAATCTGCTTCTAACATCTATAGTAGGTAAGCTAAGTACGTAAAAAAAGAAAAAGAAAAAAGGACCCATTAAAAAATTGATTTTCACGACGCGACGCTATATCTCGTAACATGCGTATTTTACCGACACCTTCTCTGCAGTTATTTATGATCTCATAAATCAGCATCTCTCCAATGAAAATTTTGTATTTATCGGGTGTAAGTAATTGTTGAAAGCGATAAAACTAGGAAGAGGTATGTATACAAAATAGAGCCTACTTGATGCGTCAAATACTTACCTTACTTTAACATGTATTTTCCATCTTGTTCAAATGTAAACGTTTCTTCTTCGCCATATAGTAATGAAAAGCGTTGGGAATTATTGTATATTTAAATTTATCGTCTAGCTTTATTTTTCCATCAAAACTTTTCAGCAGTTTTAACGTAAATTGAATTATCTTCTACAAATCAGTATACGAAAGTGCGGTTAGAAACTTTGATCAGGATGAGTTTTTGTTATATGAAGAAAGGTGCGAAAAAGTTTTGTATGCTTAATTGTTTAGTCGCCGCAACCTATATCGTGTCGTGCAATGTCATACAAAACGATAAGAGATAAATTTTTTTAGAAAGGTCACTTTTGCACGAGTTACGTATTTTATTGCAAATTTTTCAAATTACTATGCTTAAAAATTCTATGAAGTTTGATAGGTAGCTAAAATTTTCCAAGTATTGATGTAGATGAGTGAATTGTAATAGGTTTGATGAGAGGCATTGACACATAATTTTTTAAAACATTTTTCGAATTATTCTTCAAAAAATTAATTCGTCCTTGAACTACATTTTTTTTTTTACGAAAAAGTAAGGAAAAAGTTACAGGTCTGAATGATGCCGAATTTTTTGTAAGATACCTTGCAGACCTCACAAACATTTTTTCATAGCTTGATATTTTTCAAATAGATATGACAGGTAAAAAAAAATCGCAGTAAAAGGGTCAATTTTTAGGTAGGTACTAGGTACCTAGCTACCTACTTTACAACTTCGGTTTTAAAATAATGAAATAAGTTATCTCAACTTGAGCCGATTATTTTTGAAATAATGTTACATAATTATAGGTTTCATCGCATCCTGCCGTGAATTCGTAAAATCCAAATTAAATACAAGCTTTTGAGCGTTTATATGTTGAGCGATACTTTTCACTTTGCTAAATTTATACTCTAGGAACGCTGCCAGTCTCATTGCTGTATGTGGCAGTAGAAAAGCCAATGAATAATTACCTATCGTAGGAAGTCATGTTTGAAGAGTTGCTTGCACGCTTGAAGTTATTTCAGGTAAAAGCACGTGTCTGTTAATACGTATGTAGTATGTACAAAGAAATAACCTCTATGAAATAGTATGGATAACGAGAAACACCTAATGATGTAGGTATGCAGGTCTAGTAGGTAATAGGTAAGTAGGTAAACGCATATCATCTATCTGCACTGAAATTGATTAGAGTAGCGAATATTCTTGGAAACTTCGATAAAAGTCATCAAATCAGTGGAAAACCTCATTTGAATAGGTACACGTCTTGTTTTCTTCAAATTAACAGTGCAGAATAATTATGAATAATTTAATAAAATAAAAAAATTATGAAAAAACAACAAAATTCCAAATGTTTGAAAAATTTAGAAAAATTTTAAAAATAAAAATGTTAGGTAGGCATAAAAATTAAAAATTTTGGCAAATAAAAAATTAGGTATGAATACCTACTTAATCAATGTTCAGAAAATTTTGGAAAATTTGTAATTAATTAAAGTGAGTATTCTGATTGTCTGCTATGGTTCTTCCGTTACACATATAAAGATTATTGTTTTATGGTACATTTGGTGCTTTCAAAAATAGTGAAAAATCAACTTTTGTACTCGCCGGCTGGAATTCCTGGAGAAGTAAGTTTTTCGATTAACGTACTCTAGAATATTAGATAACCAAATTTTTAGCTGCCCAATTTCATTTTCACCCCTTCTGGAGCAATTTAAAGTTACTGGAGAAATCCGATATCTTGCTGCGGAGTTTCAAGAACCACCAGAAATTGCGAAATTCGGATTCGGGGGGTCGATATTAGTCAGAAAATAAAGTTTCAATCATTTGGATAAAGAATTAGGTAGGTACTCGCTCATTTTCGGAAAATTCACATTTTTAGTGGGAAAATGTTAAGTTTTGAATTTTCAAAATTCGCCAAAAATCAACAAATGAAATTGGGCAACTGAAATTTGGGTTCTGGATGCTCTTTCCAAATATCCAAGTTTCGTCGATTCCAAGCCGGCGAATACAAAAGGTTCTCTTGTAATAGTAGGTACATTGTAGCCAGTTCACTCAGAATTTTGAAAAATATTGAAAAATTCCATTTTTTTTCAATTTCAATTTTTTATTATTTATTAAATGCGAGTCCTCTCACTTACTGACTTTGGACTGTCTAGTACTCGTATAATCCTAGCTGATAATATAGCAGAAACCTTATTAATAATTATTATTATTTAAAACATTTTATTTTATGAAAATACAAATCTATTTAGAATATTGGGTTTTAAATTGTTGAATTAATTACAGTTAAAAAATATTCAAGTGGTGTTCCATAAAATAAATTATGATCCATTTAAATAGCCTATTTACCTATTTAAATGGGCTATTTCTGTTTAAGTGTTTAAGAAGTCCAATAAAGTCCAAACCTGCCTACTTGAATTTATTTACAGTCTACTTGCTCAGTCAATACTCATCAAGAACAAGTAAGTGTTCATGAATACTGTACAAGGTATGTAATGTGCAATGTGTATGTAATGTATGTATTGTATGGTAGAGAGGTACCTAACCTACCTACACCTACGTATTTACTTATCAACAATTTCATTCTTAGCCCAAATAATATCAAAAGTTTGCTTAGTATGTAGATAAAAAAGCATAAACCTTTTCTAAGAGGAATAAAGAATAATGACATTATGTAATTATTGTAAAAGAGGTAGCTTTAATTGTGTACCATAATTTACTTTGAAACTCGGTAATGACCGTTTTAATGCACCATCTATTTCAAACGCTGAAAGACGTTTAAGCCACGCTTACAGTTTTTGAAATAACCGAAAGAAAACTTACTCGCGGTGGGTATTAAAACAATACTGTTACTTCTTTCTGAAAACGCTTGAAACGTTATTTTGCCCAACGATTACCACGTTTTCATGCAATTTATAAACCTTTCGGCTTTTCGGTCACTAACCTGAAATTGTTTTAAAAATAGATGCCGCAGATATTTAGCTAAAACGGTAAATCCACGAGATGAAATTTAATTATTGTTTGCGGATGTTTTTTCAAACGCTTGTTTTCTTAACTCGATGAGCCTGTAGACACAGGAAGGTGATAAGTCACTCGAATATTAGCATTACGAGTATTATTTATCGCCACGTAAACAATGGCACTGAGATTCATGTGTTTTTACATTTCGTTCTCGCTTTTGCAACCCAGATAATCTTGAGGCTAAAGATTCATTGAATGGAAAACAAGGATCATAAATTAAATTGGAGTAGGCTGTATCATCTGAATTGTACATAGAACTGCAGTAGAAACAGTTACGGACTAAAATGAGAAACGATGCGATTACGAACTCGTTTTATTTGTGAAATTAAACAGTCTAGTATAATAAGGTAGATATGTAATAGTACTGATAGTACAGATGACGCCTTAAAACAAGTAAGATATTAAATCGATAGACATTTTTATTACCAAAACGTTTCCAAGTTTTTTTGGAGCAAATGAGTCGAAAATTTTTCTCATATGATTATTCAATCTCACATACTGCTGACTCCGCTTTCTCTCGCAATTTCTGGTGAAATCATAACCAGAAACTAAACGAAATTTCCCATCGGTATATAGTGCAAATGGGCAATTATTTGTGCGGCCTAATTTGCTAGCACTTTTTGATAATAATTAATCCGCACGAATCCTTTGAGATGATGAATTTTTAGCAAGAAAATCTAAATGAGTTATTAACGCTCTCCCAGCATTTTGCTAAAATTTCATTATTCAAATTAGAAAGCACCGTAGGAAAATTTTTCATCTTAGAAACGACTTCGATAGTGTCAGTCAAGTAAAAATTCACTGTCTTATAAACGTAGATTAGATTACATTATTGCACGGGAAGAAGTGATGCAAATTTTTGTTCACGCATATATAATTAATGTTCTAAATTTCAGATATGTTTATTGAAAATACTTTCCTACTAAGTAGGTAGGTCTAGGTACCTAACTACCTACCTACTAAGTGTCAAAAGAATGCTAGAGTCGATACTTAGCTCTACTTGTAATATGTAAAAGCATGAATTTATCGATGTTTCCCCGTTAGGTTTTTTCATTTTTGTTTTCCTTGCAAATATCCCTAAAAAAAAAAAAAAAAAAAAAAAAAAAAAAAAAGAGAGTAGATAAGTAACTACCTAGCTACCTACATATGTATAAATAGCTGTATTTCATCACTAATAAGTTTAATACTTCATTCATGCAATATCTATAGAGGATAAAATGGTAGACATGCCTATTTTATATTTTTTAAAATAATAATTTTTTCCACGTATTTTAAAATTACTTTGGTGATTGTACCTTTATACCTAATTATAAACATGATAAAGTACCTACTTGCAGGCTTACTTTAGAGACATGCTGGGTTTTTCAAAACGAAAGGAAATTAACTCTTTTTTAAGAATAAATAAAATATAAACAGCCAAAAGTTTTCATTAGCAATTAACCTGCCTAAAAATATTTTTTTTCCTCGAAACCATTCGAGAAATGAGAAAAACGTTTTTGCTTTTCTATCTCGTGATCTGATGGTCTGTTTCCATTTCATTAATTTTTTTTTTACATTTATGCTATTTCATCTTCCTAGCTTGCAAGTTGTTTAAAAAAAGTTATTATACGTGTTTCTATAACGTTATGATAGTAGCTGAATGTGCTACTCGTATTTGGTCCCTCAAAATTTATCTACCTCTACTTCCCTCACTAAACATGAAAAAAATCAACACTTCCGTAAATCAATAAAGTAGGTAACTTGAAATTTATGTATCTATTCACTTCTATTTTGTATTAGTTTTCACCTGCAGCTTCGCTCGCATTGATGTTCTTTCCTTACATACGTACTTACCTAGTTAAATACCTATGTTTTAAAGATCATCGAAAACAAATTTCATTACTTAAATAACTTTGTTCTTAAATTCTGACCAGCAGTGATGAAAAACTGAAATGGTTTTAATTTTAGTTTCAGTTTCAGTTTTTTTTTTTTTTTAATTTTTTAGTTTCAATTTAAATTCAGTTTCAGTTTTTCTATCACTTTCACTGCAAAGCGGCAAAGTGCAAACAACGAGAAAAAAGTGAAAAATTGACATTTGGAAAACTAAGACAATATTGGTTTCAGTTTCAGTTTTTCAATTTTTTAGTTTTGATTTCAGTTCCAGTTTCAGTTTTGTTTTTTCAGTTTTTGCATCAGTGCAAACAACGAGAAAAAACTGCAAAATTGTAACTTCGAAAACTAAAACGATATTATTGTCAGTTTTTCAAATTGTCTAAATTTCTAATTTCAGTTTTAGTTTTCAATTTTTTAGTTTCAGTTTTAGTTCCGTTTCAGTTTTTCTCATTTTAGTTTCGGTTTTTTCAAGTTTTTTCCAATTTTTCCATCACTGCAAACAACGAGAAAAAACTAAAAAATTTACACTTGGAAAACAAATAACCTAACTACCTATATAAAACGACTTTAATTTCATTTTCAGTTTGTCAAATTTTTTAGTTTTAAATATAGTTTCAGTTTTTTCATCACTGTATGAGTAGGTATGACCTTTTCTGAGTTCTTGACAAGGTGTATACAAAATTTCACAATGATCAGTTTTAGTATTTAAGGCGTGAAAGTGTAAAAAACAAATTAACAAACTTAAATTCGCATTTGTTATTTAGTTCAATGATTTATAATACTCGTATTAGTTAGGTTAGGAAGTTAGGACGATGTGATGGAGTGAGCCTACGACTAGTTGAATTGTACGGACTATATACCACGCACATCAACTGAAGCCTATTCTCGCCCGAAATTTTCACCACGAACTTTTATATTTACCGACCTTATTGAAATAAATCTATTTTCCAACCTCTAGACTCTCTTCGAAATTGAAATTAACCAGAGACATGTAGGTAGCTAGGTACTAGGTAGCTAGATTCATACGTAAATGAAAGACCTTTTAATGATTCTTTGGAGGTTAGAGACTGAGCTCAAATTTTTTAAAACTTTCAGTTAAGTGAGTTATTCCCTATGTATTTACTACGTTCTTTTTAAACCAACTCCAAAAAAGCAGAAAGTTTTCAATTCGGTTTCCTCCTTTTTTGTATGTTTGTTACCTTGGCTCACAACTCCGAATTTTTCCGTGAACCTGCTGCCTCTTGAGCTAGCGGTTATGATGACAGCATTTCCCCATTGGACGGTACAACCGATTGCAAATAAGTACATGAGTTGAGTTAAATTATCCCATATGAGATATTGTGAACTAAAAACTTAAGTGAATGATGGTAGACAAGGAAATCACGCGATTGAGCGATTCCTACCGTATTTCACGGATCGAGGTAATAAAAGTGGTATTATAAAGTGCCGAGGAAAAGTATTTATTCAATTTAGATAACAAAAGTGATTTTGAAGATTGAGAAATGTAAATAGAAAAGCGAAAACTGTATGAAATGCGAGATAAAACCGAATACATAAGAGGATGCTTTCCGGTGCTTTAAGAAGGCTTGTTTATTAAATTTAGAGCTTCCTTTTTTCACTTCTTTTTGTAAATACTGAATGCATAAATCGAAAGTCCACTCTACTACGATTTGGTAGGTACCTACTTGGAATTTTCAAATCTTTGACGGCTCATCTGAAATTCTACGGTGTAAATTAAAATTTTAAAAAGTATTAAGTGTACTTTCGTTCAAAGTTGATGAGAAAATTGAATGATTTTCTAGTTTATAATTAAGAAACTTTCTGATGATATAAGTTGCCAATTACGAACTTAAAATTTGTTGGTTTTACGAGACCGCGACTTTAAAAATTTTACTGCCTATTTTGTGTTTAAAAAGCGTGACTTCTGTGCTTCTATCATTTGACCCTAGTTTGACTACATATTGTTGACCAAGATTAATGAGTTTTGCTATGTACCTTGTACGGCCTATTCTAAGAGTAAACATTACCTACCAACATGCAGTTTTACAACAACCTTCAACTTAAAACCGAAATGGTCAACTAAATGCCTACGATTAAAAGTTCTTTTGAATTGTAATTGTAACCCACCTCCATCGTATATCTGTATAAAATGTAATTTTATGCGACGTAACGTCGACATCGGTACCTATGCCAAATTTGAAATTATTAAAAAACGTATACAATACGAAATGTTATTATAACTATTACTCGAACGAGATAGATATTTCGTATAAAAATTCATAAAAAGCAGATATAATTTAAAGATAAAGCTGTCAGCTTTACTAATATTTTTCTTAAACAAAATGAAGGAAAAATACGGTTCGAGAAGTTGGAGTCAACACATTCCATCTCGTCGCAGTGTTACTGTTTTATAAAGTTAACTAGGAAAAAAAAAGACTACCATTCTTTTGGGATAGATGTTGAGTGATAAAATTGCATTTTGATGGTAGTCACTTTACACCTGCTGCAGATTTTTAGAACAACTTTATTTTTTTGTCGGTCGTTTTTCTCTCGTTTTACGCGCGTAAAACTTCAACGCTGGAAATGGGAGTTTGAAAATTTGTACCAAGTTGTAATTTTAACTTGTAGAAGTAATTTTATCGAATTGCCTGGTGTAATGTTTCCTTCATCAGGAATATTTAAAAATAAATAAATTCATTTTTTTTCAGTTACCTAATTTTTTTGTGGAACAAGTGCGACTTTCTACATTGGAGGAGAAACAGAAAATTTTATATTTTCTTTTACGAATGCGTCTATCTAGTATCTTCTACTTTGATAACTGAAAATGTATTGCAGGGTAAAACCTAATCAAGTACATTGGTACACAATTTGTGAAGTTCATTAAGCCAGAACCCAGATTTATGTAATATAGGTAGGTACCTATATATGTCTACCCACACCTTCTTATTAATATATTTTTTTACAGGCAAATAAATAGGTACCCACTCAACCCAGGTAACTGGGTACCTACCTACCTACCTACCTACCTACCTACCCAATATATAATTTAAATAATTTGAAAATTCTACTTACTTACTACGAGTTTGCGAACGTTTGTACTTCAAAAGAAAATGAAAAATATTATGTAGAAACTTACACGGGCAAGTTAAACGGTGTACAGTCATTTATGATTTATTTTCATGGCAAAAGTAATAATATACCTATCACCGTAAATTTGTACCATCAAAAAATTAATTCAAGCATTCTTTTCACGCGCAGTTTTTATTAGAAATTTTTATAAATTAGGTATATTAGAAGATGACATGTATCCGGATATACCCAACTAACAACCAAACTGTCTTCATTTTAGAAATTGCTCCAGTACTGTAGATTTCTTTTTAGCCCTTTGCAACTTACGTATTTCTTTACCACGCGTAAGTTATTTACAAGTGAAACGTAAATACGAATTCCAAGTTTTCATGTACTATGAGTATTCTTTTTAAATGCTCAACACGTTTCAACGAAAGCAATCCGATCAGCGTGTCATTTTAAAAATAACTTTTAAAACGAACATCTCGCGATAATATCTGCTAACATGATATGCTGAACGTGGCGTGGTAAAGTTTTCAAAAATAAAATGCTTAATTTTTCACGAACATTTTCTATCTTATACAAGTGCATGAAGGCCGCTTTAAAATCTCAACGGTGTTGTAATATTCATTTGGCTATATTTTCAGGTACTTAAAGCCATAGGTTATTGCTTGGTGAAAATTTTATAACTTCGGGCATCTTTTCGAGGATTTGTTCAGAATTTTAAATTCAAATTATAGACTGTAAAATGTATTTCTACGTTAGTGTTTTTCCAGTCATATGTACTGTATTTTTTTATTGATCGGTGGTGTTTTTTTTTTCAATTATTCAACGAAGTGTGAATGAATTCACAGTTTTGAAACGATTTGTACGACAATAAAATACAAAAAATCAGAAAAACAAATCATAAACGTTGAAATATATCTGTTATTTATTTGTAAACTTGGGTATGGTTATCTTTGAATCGAGATTTTCCTTGGAACATCTACGTGTAAAATGGCGAATGGCGCCTTCTTCGATGTAATGAAAAAATACCATTAAAGCGATCGGTAGTTTTTTACTTCAGTTAAAAAAGAGATTATAATTTTGATAAGGTGAGTGCAGATGAAAAGTATTTTTCCAATTTTTTTCGCGACCGCCCGTTATTTGATGACACATGCGGAGAAAAAAGTCCTTATTTTTTATTTTTCCCAAACTGAATGTTAGACCATGCCTGGGATTCCTAAATTTTCAAAAAATTAAAAAATTTTAAACAAAATCGTCATAAAACATAAATATTATTACACAGCAAGACCATTTTCGATCTTTTTTTTACCCTCTTTTTCAAGGTACGTACATGAAAAAATACCATTTTTTACCTTTGTTGAAAGAAATTGAAAAAAATAAAAATAAAAATCAGAAAAACATATTTTTGCAATTAAAATGGTTTTAACATCAACATTTTCTCCCAAAAAGACCATTTCCTTGTAAAAACGTTTAGGTGAAAAAAAATACCCCATAAAATGGAATTGATAAGAAAAAGGTATACCTATTCTAAATTTTTTATATGAAATACTTACCTGATTTCAAAAATTCAATCATAAAATTCTCTTAAAGCAGAATTCAGAAAAAAGGAAATATTTGAAATATTTTTGTTAAAAAAAGGAAAATCGTATCTAAAACTCGAAGAAATTTATTTCTACAAAAAATGCTGTTCAAAAAAATTTCTGAAAAAATTCATTTTTTCAACTGTTAAAAAAATATACGATTTGTACAAAAAAATCTTTTTAAAAAATCGGCAGAAAAAAGTTTCTAAATGAAATTTCTAAAAAAATAAATCAAAAATTCAATCAAAAAAACTAGAAAGAACACATAGGTAATTTATTAAATACCAAGTTTTTCTACAAAAAAATTTCTTTGAAAACTTCCATTTCTTTTTTCTCAAAAAATGCCCGAAAATTTTTTTTTGATAAATAACACTTAGGTACGTGTAGGACTGTACCTAAGTAATTAGGCATACAAGAAATTCTCTTGGAAAAAAATTTGCAAAAAGAAAATATTTTTTTCCTTTTTGAGATGAATTCCAATTCCTTGGAGTCTACTCAGCGAACTTGCTTGAATACCTTTACCTATTATTCGACTAATATGTAGGCAAAACGATAATCCGTCCTGGATGAGCGTCAAGAGTAAACGTATTCTGCCACATTTGGTGGATTATTTGCTTCAATGAATGGAAATCATTTCGTGGTTATAATGAAATGAAATTCGATTATTCGATATGTATGAATTTTCTTGCTAAAATATACCCATCGTATCATGTTGGAATTTCACTTACGACTTATGAACGGAAACTCATCAACTACGCATTAAATGTTGCCATAGCTGGAAAATTTTTGCAGATTGCCTGTTTATAGCT
This sequence comes from Trionymus perrisii, assembly GCA_900050545.1. Lineage (NCBI taxonomy): Eukaryota > Metazoa > Arthropoda > Insecta > Hemiptera > Pseudococcidae > Trionymus > Trionymus perrisii. The sequence continues at coordinate 3,115 of FIZV01012134.1, read as the reverse complement.
TCCAGAGAGGGAGAAATGATTTCGATTAATTCCAGAACATTCATGCGAATAGGTACTAGGTAGGCATTTCTCTTCAAAGTAAATAAATGAATGAAACTTGAAATTCGTAAAAATTTTCACTCACAATGCCGAACAAAAAATACCCAAGTATAGGTATCCAAATCCCAACTATTTTAAGCGACACAGACACGTATCCTTTGTATGAAGAAATGGTACAGTTGTTGGGAAACTATTAAATAGGTACCTATTCATTGTTCTCTTATTGTAGAACATTTCGTAAAATTACAAATGTACTTATTGTATTCAATGTTATCTTTAAATCCGTTAGTATTGAGAACTGTGCAGAGTAAAGTATCGAGGGATTCAGGGATAACTACAATAAAATCAAGGAAGTTGAAATGGACCGAAATAGTAATGTTGGACACTCCGGAAACGTAACGGGCAATAAAACTAGCTTAAAACTGAGACATTAGTAAAAATCATGATCGTGAAAAATAGGGCGAATGTATTTTTGGTATAAATACTTATATATCATATTTATGAAGGAACATATAGGTAAGGTACATTGCCTGCATTACTCATACAAGTGCCAAGATTACTCAAAAAGCACTGTATTCAGTCGACTCTAGGCCTACAAATTCTCGGATAATGATCATCACAGAGACAAAATAACACGCTTTACCGCCTTTTACAGTTTTGGTAATTTTTTGAATAAAAAATGCACATCTGCGATGTGATTCTTATTGTTGGCGTACACATTACCTACATTATACTTCGTCTGCGAAGTTTCATGTTTAGGTTGACTTTGATAAAGTGAAAATTGCTCAACATGTGCATATACGTAGGACCGTAGGTAGTAGGTAAATATTGTTATTACGTATTCACAGAGATTTTCTTCGCGACAAGACGCAAAGCGTTGAGCCTTTGTATGAATTTTCTGAAACAGACAAAATTCGTGTAACTTGGATGCATGCTGATAAGTGATAACGAGTCGTTAAACCTGAAAAATATAAGTGTATACCTACGATGTATCGTAACATTCGAAAATTGAAAAACTTTCAACAAGGAACATAATAAACTTGCTTGTTTGCCTTTAACAGCGTGAAACAAAAACTTTTTTTTTTTGAATTGAAATTTTTCATTGTCGTATCTAGTAACAGTAAAGGCAGCCCCTGGTAAAGGAGAATTGTTTTGAAATGAAAATACGCTCGAAATTAAAGAATAAAATTTCATCTACGACTTTTTTCAGAATTGTGCAATATACTACGAGTGCTTTGTTAATTTTATGACATATTATTGTTGATTTGAGCAAATCGTCGGAATTCATGTAATTTTGAATAGGTAAAATTTCCTTCAATGCCGACAGCGATAAAATTATGTAAATTTTCCTAAATTGGTTGTTCTACTTAATTCGAATTTTCCGAACATTAAAATAATTGAATAATAATACCAGGGAGTTGTAAATTGTAACAAAAATTTACTTACCAGTGATAGAGTAAATGCGTATATTTTTACCTACTTTCCTGTCCACTGTGACCGAAATCATTTCAAATTTTTTGATCGTTTCTTAATTTTTAAAGTTTAAGGTACCTTAAGAGCACTTTTTGTTCACTCGATCTAAATATTATTTACCTTACCTACCTACCCACCTACCCCCTCCCCCTACCTACCTACTAAGAAATTTCTTACAAAAACTACTCACTGGCACATACTGCAGGTAGGTATGGACAAAAATTATTGAAAACTTCATATAGGTAGCAGTGGGGCATTTGATAGGGAAGTTATGGAAGTCTGACTTCCCTCAAAAACTTCAAAGAAATGAGATTTTTATGATGTGGTTATGAAAAATAAAAATTTGAAAACCTTGCAACAGAGGTGTTTAAAAATCCTGGAAGATCCCTATTTCAAGATTTAAACGTTCTGAATTACCTAAGTACTTAAATAGCATTTGCCCTATATCAGAACTTAGAAGTAACTGTAAGAAATCCAACGCGTTATTTTTCCAGGTTTCGAACGTGTCGGTACATCAAATCCTTCACATACGAAATGAATCACCAATGAAGCCGTTAATGTCGTTGAAGGTGAGTGAACTATGAAACGGGATATTTATCCATTAATGCGATTTTAAAATAGAGACTCTTCAAATTGTTGGCGAAAAGTCAATATTTCACGAGTTTTCTTTTTCACGACACACAGAACAATCATGTGTCACAGTTTTAGAAGTAATGAAAAATTTTTAATATACAGAAGCGTTCTACTTACACTTGCTTAAGCGTCGAAGATGAATAGCCAGCGTGGATGATGCACTCTCTTCGTGATGATCAAGCACATGAAAAAATTCTAGACAAATTTTGTTAATCAGCGCCGCAGAGTGCAACTTCCCATCTATCTTGGTACTCAAGTGACGCAGTGTAAAAAATCTTAGGCAAAATCAATAACAAAAATTTTCAGCCAATAACTTTGCCCCTTCAAATCTGAGGACCGGCAAACAGGCATACGCAATGTGTAATTTTGGTAGCAGCATCAGGGGTTGAAAGTGGTAGGTACACTAGTATCAGAACACCCTGTACAAACAGTTAATAAGACAACTTTTACCTCAGAAAATGCAGAAAGTGAAAAAAAAAAGAAGGTTTTTAACTGGTACAAATCGGTTAAATTCACTGATTCACCTGCGAGACATGTTTTTAAAATTAATTCAGTGAAAATTCGTCGAATTTCGGTGTATATTTATTGTTTCAGATTGAGGGAGGAGGACAATGAATCTGGGATGTTGGTTGCTCAACGTTCTCGCGGCTATTTTAATGTTTAATGTTTCTTATAATTAATTCGTTTTTAGGATCAAATTTAAGTACGGACATGAACAAACCATTTTAATGAACTTTCCATATCCCTTGCTTAGTATAAGCTAATGACCTATGCATTAGTAGAGGGCATTAAGTTCAAGTCAACTTGGTATACACGCTCTCTTCTCTCTTATCTATTTTCTATGACTAAATGATACTAATCTGTGTTTAATATTTTTAACGTTTTGGTTGGCCCGCAACATATACCTAGAACTAAGTGTAAACCTACATAACGAGCAACTGGGCAACAAGCAACTGGCAACTCTCGAAAA
>FIZV01012111.1:0-11855 GCA_900050545.1 Trionymus perrisii | reverse complement strand
AAGATGAAAAATATTTATTTGAAAATTAAATTTAGTGTAGGCCAGTTGATTCACCTCATTCCGAAAGGTTGCAAATCCGAATTTGCTCTCCTCATTTGGAAATGAAATAGTTAAAACTCCTCTTAACCGTTTTTGGAGTACGGACCATACCAACTGTTTCGGGACCTCCTTGAACCCACTAAAGTACAAGGTTACTTTTTCCATGTGGGTAGGTCTTAAAATCTGCTGAAGTGCACTGAAAAAGCAATGGAAAATTTCCACAGAAACCCTGACATTTTCTACAGCCATTATAAACAACACCATTGAATTCTACAGAATAAACTTTTCCACCAACTTTTTCTACAAGAATTCCACAGCTATTATAAACCTTGCTTAAGGCTTGCACTGCTTTTCGACATTCGTCATACATTTCAGGTAGTGGTGACGAAATATTTCGATATGTCGGACGTCGAATATCGATATTTATATCGATTTTAAAAAAAATACATACTCGACCACATCGTGGTCCCGCATCGCATCACTTCTCAAGCCATAATTGCCATTGCCATTAAATCCATTTTAAATTTTTAATTAAACTAATTGAACCTGTATGGGTGTAAACTGTAAAGCATTAAAAAAAATGTAATTTATTCTATGGGAAAAAATGGTTTCCAGAACAAAAGATCCAAAAAAATTTGAAATTCTAAAGATAAGAAAAAATTTGTAAATTTCAAACACATGAAAAACCATACACTACACCAGCTCCTCCTCCTCGCGAGCTAGGTAAGAAAGTGTACACACACTTCTGGTGTACATTATCCACACCACGGTGTTACACCATGATGAAAAGAACGCTCAACTTGTTAAGTCCGGTTTACACCATCAGAAGAACAAACACAATTGCCAGGTACCTATCAAGTTACAAATTCACAGGTACAAAATTTAAACTTGAAAAATGCCAAATGAGATCATCATCTGAGAGATGGTCAGTGTTGAGAAAAATTAATACTAAATTATGGCTGAAAAAGTATAGTAATGGAAACATTTCAGTATATGTAGTAAAAAATGAAACGAAATAATGAACAAAAACAAACAATTGTATGTGACAACTTTCACAAAATTGTCGAGGTAAGCTTAAAATTGATGAACAAAAAAAAACACAATTGCCAGGTATCAAGTTACAAATTCACAGGTACAAAATTTAAACTTGAAAAATTTAGACAAAACACAATCTGTAAAATCATTCATACACCGTTATCATCTTAGTTTTAATATTATACGTTTAATCAATTTCAAAAAAAAGTACCATGATAAATACTAAACATTCTAGTTCGCAAATGCACAGTCACTAATATAGTGGTCCAAACTTCGTTCTATACAATATGCAACGTACATGTAGAATTCGTCATTTACACCTTCCTCGGCCATATTAATTCGCTTATTGGAAATGCAATCCAAGGAAATGCTGCTTGGCGTAAAACAGCATTAAAAATAGCCCTGGCAACTCGCCTATTTCCATCCATAAACGGATGAATTAAAACTAAGCGTAGATGGGCTTTTGCAGCTTTCAAGATGAGCCCCTTTTCGCTTGTTGGGCTTTCTTCGTTGATCCAGTTTACAAATTCTGACATTTTCTCTTCAACATCAGCATACTTGAGCATTACACGTATTTTTCCGTCAACTCCTGTCACATCCACGTCTTCATTTCGTAATTTTCCGGGCAACAATGATGGTTTATCTATCAACATCTTATGGAGATTCAAAATATTCTCCAACGTAATATTACCGATCTTGAAATTTTCTTCTGCATTCATTCCTTTGCTGCTGCTGAGTATAACTGGAGGGTTGACATTATGCTTTTTGGCCCATAAATCGTGGCAGATGTCTTCGCATTCTAAGAAACACGTTTTCTGCCCAGTTTTATTTTGATTCCAATTGAAATCTTTGTAGGTACGAACCAGTAGTATACAATTAGAAAATATCACATAAAATCACTGAACTGAATAATTACCTATCCAAATTGTAAATCAATTTTGTACATTACTTACCATTTTGAGTCGAAGTTGAATGCGATGCATTATTATCATTAACTTCTTTATGATTGATACCGTGTATACCACTTAAATGGTTTAGTAAATTGGACGTATGGTTACTATTCTTCAATTTCTTTTGGCATAAGTGCATTTGTAATGTTTTCCATCGGCTGTCAAGTTGAAGAAATTGTGAGCAATTGAACCCTCTCTGGTTTTTAAAATCGTGGATAGTCTTAAAAAAAAAATAATACGAAAATATTTAGACACTTGGCACTAATATGTTATGGTATCTAAATGCAAATGTTCTAATTTGTCAAATTTGAAACTTTCTGAGTTTCTGAGATGCATTATTGAATTTGACATACTTGGTGTTTGGATTTTCATCTTTTTCTTTCGAATGATTGGTAACTGGCGTAGTTGTTGTAGCATGTGACTTTGTAGTAGAGGATGAAAGCGATTTCGATTTATCATTTGTGGATGAAGTAGATTCACCTTCCGTCGCACCTTCCGTCGATTGTAAAGTAGACTGAGACTTGTCGACACAATCTTCTGCAGTTCCAGTTACTATTGCTTCTAAGTCACCATCTACATCGTCAGAGTCGAGACACGACACTCGTTTGGCAATCCTAAAAATAGAGGGAAAGAAATTACTTATAAAGTTATTGTATTTTTGAAACTCGATAGTACTTTAAAATTTAAGAACAAAGAATTGGAAATCTGTAAATTTGAGCTTACTTTCGAATTCTACTCGTTATTGACGTTATTGACGAGGATGATTTTCCACTTCCTAGAGATCCGGACTTGGACAACGTACGGTATTCGACTAACGTACACTCAGGCTCAGATGTTTGAGGTACTTCACATTCACTTTCTTCCAATCGCCTGTGTTTTGACTTTGGTCCTTTATTTCCATTTATCCAATTATTCAACATTTTTGACATTTTTCCAAAAAACTATTATTATATACTCGAAACTTAAACTAAACTAAAAACACTGAACACTGAACTGACTGAACAGCACATTGATGCACATTGCATAAGTTAAGCTCCTGTAAAAGCGGAAATTTAAATTTTAATATTTTTTTTTTGACTTTTTTACACAGTATAGCTACTAATAAGTACATTTTTTGCTATTGTTGATTTTTACAGTTTTTATCAGCTTTTACAACGTTTTACACTATTTTATACCATTTATACGTAAAATTACCGATTAATCGATTATTTAAAAAATAATCAATTTTTTCCGATTAATCGTGGATTTTAAAATAATCGGAATAATCGATCATTTTTCAGCGATTAATCGATTAAACGATTAATCGATTATTTTTTCCACAACACTAATGTACGCAATTCACACAAGTAGAGTTGTCTGAAGCGTTGTTTCAGCTGACCAAAAGCATGTTCAATATTTATTCGACATGAGCTTAACGTTCTATTGAAGTATTTCTGTTTTGCTGTAAGTTTTCCATTGTCGCGATATGGCACAATTAATACCTTCATGAGAGGATAGGCACTTCTCCGAGGAGCACTGAATTATCTGAAACAATAGTGACAAGTAGGTTAATATCATTCCTCTACATGTTGCAAGTTCAATCAAGTGCCAAAATAGAACCAAGTACCTGAGCACAGTTCTGTTATGACAGGATATATATCAGAATTTTTAAGAACTCTGGCATCATGCACTGAGCCTCCAACAAACAGCAATTTATCTTTAGTTTTAATAGTGTAAGAAGAATTCTTTCTTGAATATTTAAAGATGAGCGGCAGCCTGTCGAGTGCCACTTCCTTTCAAGTAGTTCAAAAGTATCGCAGATTGTTCTAAAAACATGGATACTTTCCAGCCCTGTGAATGCTAGAAATTGTTGATTGGAACATAACAAACCAACAAAGCGTAACACGTTGGAAAAGGAAATCCTCTGAAGTTAAATCTGATTGGGTTTGTGTGCTTTCATCAGTTTTCGTTGATTCTGATATGCTATTAACAAAATGAAAAAGAGATAATGTGAGTACCTATACTAAGATAAGTTCAGAATTGAAAAGCAGTAGGTACTTGTTTTGTTACTTGTACTTATTACTTGCTAATTTCTCCAAAATTATCGTTTTGTAACTGGGTTTGTGTAATTTCATTAGTTGTTCTTGATTCTAAAATGCTACAAACAAACCAAACGAAAAAGAGGTGTGAGTAGGTAGGTATACTGACATTAGTTTGAAGTACTTGTTTAGTTGCTTGTAGTACCTGCTCATTTCTCTAAAAATAATATCGTTTTGAGATTGGGTTTGTGTAACTTCATCATTTTTTCCTAATTCAAAAATACTACAAACAACGAAAAAGAGGTGTGAGTATACTGAGATGAGTTTGAAATTAAACAGTAGTACCTAGTAGTTTTGTTACTTACAGTACCTGCTGATTTCTTGAAAAATAATTTCGTTTTCATTAGAATCAGGTAGGTTTGTAAATGTAGTTTCACAATTTAAAATGTGCAGGTCGTTTTCATTTTGTTGGAGACATGGGAGGACGGGGATTTCAAGGTAAGAGTTTATCATTGCTGTTTTCACTTTAGGTAGGACTACTTCCTTTAATCGCCGCAATTTTTTTTACCTTTTTCTGAAACATAAAAATATGATATTTGATATAATTTTGAGGTAATGCCATTCGTGGTGATCTAACTGTTGTAATCTTACTTGAAGTTATGAAATCTCCAGTTTCAAAGTGCACAGAACATGCCTTTGCATTTTTGGGAATGGTGCTCATTTCAAATACACCACCCCACTGCGATCTTAATCCTTCTTCTTTTGGAAATTCATGCAGAGTTTTTCAAAAATTCCCGAAAGTTAATGTCACCTTGGAGTAAAGCATATTTTAATTTAATACAACTCTCAAAGTGTGATTCCGAAAGTAAGTTGCATTTTTTACGCAAGACATCACCACATATAGAGAAAACTTGTTCAATTGCCGCACTAGAGGGCAATGATACGTTATATTTTTCGTAAATATCTTTTAAACAAGGAATATAATCTGATAACGAAGGCAGCGGTTTTTCGATGAAATCGGCGATGCAATTTTTGTTGGTTCTACGTTCCTCAGAAGACGAAATAGGAAAATCAAAGATGTTGCTGTCTGTACCTCCTGATGGTTCTTCGTCACTTTCAGGTCTGCAATCGTCGTCGCAAGTACATTGAACTTTCAAATTTGAGAAAATCTCTTGATATTCTTTCAAGAACTCTGAATCGTCTGTCATTCATCCATCTGAATTGAAATTTCGGATGCACACAAGCTGCAATAATGGAAATCTCTTTTTTAAGAACAGCATTAAATGATTCTAAGATCGTTTGTAGTAATGGTTTACAGAATTGCATTTTTTGCTCCGCTAAAATTTTCAATTTTCTTGTCATCGTGTAAGGGTAAAGGTACCAAATATCGACCCCCATCTTTATTTTTTGAATAAGTCGCCATGCAATTGCCCAAAAAATGTCTGCGATAGCTTAAAAGATGCCCTATATAGTCTAGTTCAACATCCCAAAGCCCCAAGACCCAAAATTTGTATTTACTATTTTTTTTGAATTTTTTCCCAAACAGTAAAAAATTTTCCACCTAAAAAAAGTGACCCTAATATCGACCCCCCTATTTTTTTTCTTTTTATTGACAAAATAGGTCTAAATTAACAAAAAAAATGCACAGAAACGATCGTTTATTTGTATTAATATTATAAAATATCTAATTAACGAGTTTTGGGAGTTAAACAAAACGAACATACATATCGCTTTTTATTTCCGCATTCGTCTACCGCCGCATCACAGATTTCGTGGCACCAGGTAAAACATTTAGTGCATTTGATCCAAATTTCTCCAAATCTATCCTGGCTGAATTTTCTACCACAAAACTGGCACTCCGTTTCGCAATCGTCATCATCGGAGCTAAATTCGGGGTCTTCACAGTTACTCAAAGACTCGTCTGATGAAGATGACTCGGAAGGGGGAGGAAGTTTACGTTTTTTAGAAACCTTTTTTACGATTTTCTTCTGACCTTTTTTATCTTTTTCTGCCTCTTTTTTTTGACGTTTGGCCTCTTTTTCTTGTTTTTTTTTTCACATTCCGCTTCTTTCATTTCTTTCTTCTTTTTACGCTCTTCTGCTCTTCTAAGTTTCATATCAATCAGGTCTTGTTTTCTTTTTTCGGCAGCGATGAGACTGTTTTTGTAGGGTGACGCAGAAATTACAGTTGGACGTTGACTTCGGTTTGTTGAGGTGGCTGGTGTAAGACGTGGGATGGGATGTATATCAGTAGGTGATATGTGTTTCGTAGTGCGGCGACTTGAAAGTGGAGTTGAGCAAATAGGAACGTCCAATGCTGATGACGTAGATGGAATCGCCTCAGTTTCGATCGCCTCAGTTTCGGTTGTAGGAACGATTGCTGGAATCGCCTCAGTTTCGGTTGTAGGAATGATTGCTGGTGTATCTTCCTCATCTGATTGAGTATTAGGTGAGCCAGGAAAGAGTGGCTGGGCAACAGGAGCTGCAAGGGAAGAGTCGGGGGGAGAATTAACCTTAATAAGTTTCGGATGATTTTCAAAGATTCGGTTGTTGTATGGATGAATGCCGGTACGCTCGAAACCGCCTTTGGCAACCGGAATTGTAGCTGCTTGTTCAAATGCACGTCTAAATAAACCACCGACTGAGAAATGAGTCAAAATTCGCCCTCCATGCGTATCCATCCATGTCTCAATGGCATTCGAGTAGTAGGATTTTAGTGGTTTCATGAACGCGACATCCAGAGGTTGGGTTTTATCACTGGTGTGTGGCGGTAAAGATACAAGAGAAACGTGATTTTCGCGTGCAAGATTAATTACGTCTAAGTTTCTGGTGTGCGAGAAATGTCCATCGAAGATTAATACCGCAGGGTCGTCTTTACAAGCGTGAATTTTCTTTATGAAATGCGCGAACCATTGAGTGAATAGTTCGGAAGTAATCCACCCAGTTGGCGAGAAACCAAGTAACCATTCCGAGGACAGATCGTTGCCTAAATCATCACAGCGTTTCTTTCGTGGAAAAATAATCATTGGTTCGACGAAAATTCCGCTTGCTGACATGCAAAGTACCACTGTGATCAACCCACCACGCTCTGCCGATGTTAGTTTGTGGACTTCTTTTTTACCTTTTACAGTTAAGACCTAAATCGAATCAAAAATAAATTAATACCACCGGAAGAAAACAAAAATAGCTTTGAGAAGTATTATTAAGGTTACCCTTTCTGTTGAATGCTGTACAATCGTAATTCCGGTCTCGTCGCAGTTGAATATACGGCTTGGCTTATGATTTATTTTGTCCAATTCTGGTTTAAGTACATTAAAAAATCGAGCTATGTTGACATCAGTAAATGCTTTAGCACGTGCGACACTAATTCGTTGGGCCCGTCGAAAGGACAGCTGTGGATGGCGTTTTAAAAATCCCCGAAGCCATTTCTTTCCAGCTGAGCCAGTTTTTTCGGAAAAATTATGTGCTAAGTTATTCTGCAATGCTAAATCGAACGCCATTCTGCAAATTTTTTTTTTGTAATTAATACCAAATTGTTTAGTGAAATTAAATTCAAACCTTCGAATATCTCTTCTACGTAGACCGAAGTACGCCTCCTCCATATCCAAGCAGTATCGAACCAGTTCATCTTCCAAATCTTTACCCAGTACTGTATTTCTACCTAGACTACTCATGTCAATTTCCGCATTGATATCCAAGTTCTAATACATGTAAAATAAATCATTAATGGGAGAAGTTCAACGCTAAATGAAACAAAAATGTAATTTAATTTGAACTCACTTCATCATTAGCACGGCGCACATAGTCTTTTAATGTAGTTAAGGGTACTTGGAACTGTTTAGCGGCGATTTTATACCCACATTCCTTCTTCCGCACAGCTTTCACAGCTTTCTGCATATGATTTTCTCCCCATTTTTGACGTTTCGGAGGTTGTTTGGGCATATCTATAGATAAAAACATAGTGAGAAAAATGATCAACAAATGGGGGTCGAAATAAGGGCACATCACGAAAATAAATTTGAAAAAAAATTGCAAACTTACTGTCGAAGTTATTCAGAAAGTTATTAGACAAAATTATTCGTTACAACATCAACTTTAAATAAAAAATTACTTCAAATTAACTCCATGAAAAACGTTTCACCATTATCACTTTAACAACATTTCAAAATTTAATGTTGACATCCTTTTTTTTTTGTTTTGCGCATAACTTTTCACCATTTGGCTTTAGAGCGATGATTTTGGTCTCATTCGTTTTGTCTGTGAAAAATGCATAAAAAATATTTTTTTCCGAATTGTTGAGGCATTATCTGGCGCGATAGCATGGGGGTCGGATTTAGGGAAGGGGTCGATAATAGGCACCTTTACCCTTACATTAGTGGAAGGAAGTTTCCCATTTCAGATTTATCTCTACTTCTTTGAAGACCATCCAAAGTAACAGCCAATGGTTTTGTAACCTAAGTAGTACCTTGCAGTACATATGCATTATATTATTATTCAATTAGGTACTCACAATGAAATTTACATCTACAGTAATGAATGAAATACGAACATCATAATATTCTTTGATGAATATGATGTCATTCTTGTTGAACTTCGTAGCGTTGGTCAGGACATTCCCGTAGATGTATTAATCGAGCATCGAACCGGTCGAGGTGTCATACGTCTAGGTTTTCTGTAACTCGGAAAATACCATGAAAATTTTGAAAATTTTAATAAACTTTTGTAATATTCATCAACATAGAAGATTCCTAAGCAACAAAAAGTTTGATAAACGACAAAAAGCGTGTTTAAATCAAGTCGATGTAAATGTCGACGATCGACCATTGCTACACCGCTATGTATTATTTGTATTGTATACCTATTTCCAAGAACACCAGTCTGCCCATCCACCGCTGCTGCTTTCAAGCACAGCGAAAGCTCCAAAGTTGAAAAATTTGATGAAATTTCACCCGGAAGGGTTGATACGAGTAGTTCAAAATGGTGCCCATTTATAGGGATTTAACGTCGAATCCTAATATTATACCGGTCTGCCGAGCCCAAATCGCTATCAAAGGGGAACTAGACGCCCCAAAAGGGGAAAAATGTTGAAAACGTATGCTTTTTCAACATATTCGAGGAAAAACTGCTTATAATTGAATGGAAAGCTTTTAAAATTAATTCCAAAGGGTGTTCTGGAGAATTCAAATTTGACAATTTTTCAAACAGAGGGAGAGAAGGAAAGGGAGAAATACACAAAATTCACCGATTTTAGCGTGTGATATGTCAAAACATATTATGCTTTCTTTAGTGTAACTTGTAAGGTGCGATCGGCAACACCTTCCATTTTAATTATCTTATTATGGAAGTACATACTTGGTGCATCTGCATAGGCATACTGGTAACTGCGGTATCACTTGGGAAATTGAAATTGACGTAGGTTTTCGCCTGAACGAATCATCACTTCGAATAGGTACCTACAAGTACATATTGGATATTACACAGGTATACTTACTAAGAGCATTCTAAGCATAAAATCTGTTGCGTAAAAAAAAAAAAATGACCACTCGGTTCTTTCTGCCTTTCGAAGTTTCGAATGGTTATTTTATGTGTTGGTCAAATCACTTCTGGAAGTAGTACATCGTGCACACTGCATACGTACGAGTAGAACGTACGTACGTACTACGTTGATAAGCAGCAGGAGTAGGCGAGGTTTTCATCTTTCATTTCACGTAGGGATACTACATGTACAATCATATAGACTCGCGAATAGGTTGATTTGATGAGATTTGATTACGCTATTAACATTTATCGCACTTGCAATGTTTACCGTTTTCGATGGCTGGCTTCGTGCGCTTGAAATGAATGGCAGATGGCACGAATTGAAGATAAAGTCTAAAGTGTTACACCGAGCGCGAGCGTAAGTAGAAGTACTGCGAGTAGACGAAACCAAAAAGAAAATTTTTCATTTGTACCGAGTCATACTCTTCGGGTGAAGCTACTGGCCGCATTCGTGCATTCTTTCGGTAAACTGAAGGTGGTCGAGCCATGATAAATCATAATTTTTTTAGCGATTTCATCGTTTAGAATAAACTTCCGCAAGTATTGCCCGCCGCGCCATAACCTTTACCACGAAAAGAATTGAGTTGTTTCGTTGATGACCATTTGTTGAAAGATTGAGCCCGAAAAACCAGCTTACGAGACGAGATACAAGTACTCGTATTATCATCATCTTAATCCTTTTCTCGGTTGCTTACGCCAGCATATAAGAAAGAAGAAACACCATTTCGATAAATACGCTATCGAAATTACGCATTAACGAACCAAATCGCCAAGCTTTGGATCGTTCGGTCGTTCGGCCGTTCGTTCGGTTGGTATGCGAAATACCCTCGCAACTTTCCCGCAAAACCAGCCCAGCAGGCTATTTCCAGATTAAGGGCAAACTTTCGGATAATTTTTTATCAATTACCAAAGTTTTATTTGACAACGAAATAGCCTCGGATTGAGCTTCCAGTTGCCGGATCATGAGCGTTAATACGCGAACAATAGGTTACACAGGGGCGAGGGCGAGGAAAGTTATATGCAAGTTGCTCGTGGAAGAATTTTTATAATTCGGCTGCGGGCGGATTACGCGGCCGCTCCAGCGGCTCGACCATTCATTCATTAGGGTTTGCTATATTTGCTATTGACTCTGGCCTCTGGCTCCGGCTCCGGGTACGCTCTATATAATAAAAACCTAATAAAGAAGCGCGTAATGAAATTTCAACCGGCAATAATCGCCATTAATTCACCTGAAAATTTAATAATACGTACTTTCGAAAAAACGTAATCTCTAAAAACCGACTCGAGTCATTTTTACGGTACAGAATTTTCGTCTCGTCGACGCTCTGTTACTCGTAGTCGTATTACGAGTACGCTTGGGCTTACGAGTGTGTAGCTGCGTAGCTGTGTACTTGTACCTGTACGCTGAACGCTGTACGTGTACGTGTACGTGTAGGTAATCGATTAATGCGACAATCTCCGTGTAAATCTCCCTCGCTCCTTCCTTCCCTCCCACCATCAATCCATCCCCTTGCCTTCTTCGAGCAGACATCGCCGCAATCATACATAAGGTTCCTTTAAGCGAGACCGAGAATTAATTAAATAAAAGACAATACATTGTCCGCTAACACGCCGGTTAATTTGTCGACGTTTTATACAAGTAAAATATTAGCACTCGCATGTGTTATACAACCGTGTTCGACTGTTCGTCACTTTGTCTGTTCGTATTCGTAATTGTTCGGTGTTCACCGTCCGTATACACTTGGTATACAGGGCACCGTACGGGTACAAACATTGACGAAAAATATATCAAAATGTACGTAGTCGTAAATTCGTAATACACGTCTGTGTCTGTAATAATACGGTACCTCCTTTCGAGACACGCGTGACTGGAAATATAGAAACAGAAACAGAGGCGAGGGCAGTCGATTGACCTGAAATGCATTCGCAATTTGCGCACCGACTGATCGATTTGATTCGATTGACAACTTGTAAAAGCAATAATTTTTGTGAATTAAAAATTTTTAGAAAATTCAGCAATTTTAAGAAAGGGTATAGCCGGGTAAGATAGGCGATTTGGCCCCCAGAGCGAATTTCAAAACCAACTAGTGGAAGTTGGTCCCCATGGTCTAAAACCCCCGTGACCAAATTTTTAGGTCGCTACCTCACCCCCTCCCCCTCCTAGGGCGGAAAATGTGATTTTTTGACTATGATTTTTTGATTTCAACAGTTTTTAACCGATTTTTTTCAAACTCGGGTAGATGTTAGGTATACTCAAGGGTCATCCATGGAAATTT
>FIZV01012076.1:0-11829 GCA_900050545.1 Trionymus perrisii | reverse complement strand
TCATAGTGTGCCACAGTGCTTAGGGGTATCGGCATTGAAAATGGAGGATGGTGAGCTTTAGAGCTTTAAAGCTAATTTTCGAGACATTTCCTTCTGACGCGATAACTCGCGTTAGAATTGCCCAATCGACTTGAAATTTTTGTGGTAAATGAAAGGTGCGAACGAAAAGAGGTGATTAAATTTTGAAGTTGATTCGAGCTTTGAAAGTTGAACTTTTAAAGTTCGAAGATTTTAAACTTTTTTGAAAAAATCTCGCACACATCTTCGCATTTATTACTAAACTTAAAATCAAAGTACATTTACCCCCTTGCACTCATACAACACATCTTGATTCATTACAAAACTTCTAATCAACGTTCATTCACCACCCTTGCACTATAACCACCGCATAAACCCACTGTTGATCACCCCTTGGCGACCACCAGGGGTGGCTGCAGCTTATTTTTAAATTGCGCCATTTTCAAAAATTGTCAAATTGCTAAAAATTGTCAGTTTTTAATAAACTACAAATTTTCATTTACTTATTTATTTACCGACAAAAAAGTAATACAAAAAACGGTGCTTCCGGCTGCAGCGCTGTACAGATAGACCATTTGCGACCACAATCGGTTGATTTCCTAAATCAGGTAGAGAAATTTGATATCATCGAGATAAAAACAAACAGGAAAGATCGTTGATGAGTCTCCAGGAGTCATTAAAAATAATTTCGGTTCAGGTTAAATAGGGTTCTTTTGAGTGCTACGGATGAAAATGAATTTAAAATGTGGTAAACATGTAACTGAAAATCTATAAAGAAAGAAAGTTCGCAGACATCTTTTTTTTTAGCGAATACCTAAACCCTTTTCTTTTCTTTCTTTTTTTTTGGGAAAAAACTTTGGATAATAAATCTCCCGGAGGAGGACCTCTAATTTTTTTTAAATAAAGAACTTTTTTTTGACTCCTCAATTTTTTTAATGTTTTATTTTTTTGCGGAAAAAATTATCTAAATTTCTCTGAAGTAAAAAAGTATCTTTATTTCTTTGGTGCAAGCTATTAAAAAATCTCAATTTTTTGTAGGAAAAAAATTACCAATTTTTAGAAAGAAAAACCAAATACTTTTTTGGACAGAAATCACTATTTTTGGTAAGGGGCAATCTCCTTTTTTTTTGGAAAAAAAATCTCTAATTACCTATTTTGGGAAAAAAATTCTAATTTTTTTAAAAATAAAGAACTTTTTCTTATTCCTGAAAATTTTAAGAAAATGTGTTTTATTATTTTACAGGAAAAATTTTCTAAATTTTGCTGAAGTTGAAAATATCTTCATTTCTATGGTGCAAACTTACAAAAAATTCTAATTTTTTTGGAGAAAAAATCTTTTAATTTTTTCAAAGTAAAAATATTTTTCAAATTATTGGGTAAAAAAATCTCCAATCGGCATCTAAAAAAAGTGCAACCCGTCATGTCATCTTTTCGGGAAAAATCGAGTTACATCCTACAAAATTCCACGTTGTCGGCCCTATAATTAGTTGAATGATTTTTTCAATTTTATGATTAAATTTTTCACTCGTGAACACTGTTTTAAAATTAAAACGGCAAAAAATTAAATTAAAATAATTTAAAAACCACCAATAAATACAAAAAACGAAAGAAAACAAGAAACAATAACCCACTACACCGTTACTAGCTCAGAAAAGGATTTCAGGTCACCAAGTCAAAATTCTTTTCACTATAGAATCTTGCATGCAGATCGTAAAGATCTCTTTTAATAAGGATTTTCTCCGTCCCTGAAACAAATGAAGCAAAATTTGTATCTAGGTACTTAGTTTCATATTTCAAAGTTTGTAATTTGCGAGGGGACGGGTAAAAATTTAAAACTTTAATATCCGTCATTTTTTGTTTCAAAAAATTAGGGTAAGTAAATTTCTTCATTTTGATTTTGAAAAAAAAAATGATAATAAAAAGTAAAAAATAAGTTCAACGACTCTGAAGCGAAGTAAGTACCTACTACCTACCTATACCCATACCTACAAAACTTATAAATGTACTTCTACTTACCCAAATATTTATGTATAGTTGAATTAAAGGGTGAACGCATGCTTATCAAAATCTCTAGGTATGTTAACGGAAAGGAAAATTCAGTTTTTACATTCGATTAGCTCACTGATAAATATTTAACCCGCCGCGAAGAGGAAATGACACTTAATTTTCCACTAGAATGAAAAAAGATAATAAAAGCAACCCTCAAATTCAGAACATTTTAGTTTATTCAAAACGTCTTCTAATAGAATTCATCGGTTGAATTGAGGCAAAGTGACATTTTATAGTTGCTTATAAAACAATGAACTGAGTTGTAGATATAGTGATGATCACTGAACATAAGGAAATACCTACTACTTGAACTACCTACTTAGAAAGAATGAATTCAAGTTGATCAACTATTAAGTACGTAGGTAATATACCTAGGACATATTTGATGGATGATAGATACCACACATAATAATACGTACTGGTATACATATTATACCTACCTACTAACTATTCACCTACATAGGTACCTATTTATACATATTTTCAATGTTTTAAAAATAAAAAAGCTCTTCAGCGTATTGCCTTCTCGCATCTCGTATATGTATTACAATTTGTTCTTATTGTCGCGTAATTATTTATTTTTCTCAATTTAAAAGTAAGGAAAGACGTATGAAATGTGTTTCCTCTATCGCAAAGATTCGATAAAAGCTTAAGTAAAAAGTGGATAGTTGAATAAATAATTGAAATAGAAACAAGCAACGAATGTATCACCGAGAACTCATTTAAATTGAAAACGAAACCCCACGAAGCCAGTAAAGCATTTGTTTTCATTAGAACGTTGATTAGCTGAATGTCGTGAAAGTTGGAGGTGATCGGGTGGTGCCCAGTTTCGAATTCTATCGCCAATTATCGTCGCAGTCGTCGGCGGCCGAGTAAATAAAATAACTTTTTTTTCGCCTCCGTCCATTTGCTGTTCTCTTTCATTACTTTTTTTCTTTGTAAGGTTTCCTTGCAATATAGGGGAATATCAATTGATGTGGCGCCCAACAAGTCACTTCGAAATTATTTATGAAATTGTATACCTACCGAACGGAATCCTACTTCGTTTAATCATTCCTAATAAATTTTCACATTTTGCGAGAGAAAAAAAAAGGAAAAAAATAGGTACACTTGGAACTCGTTACTTCGTGTATTTCTTTCCCTATTTATCAGTTTACAGGTATAATGTCTTTGGTGGATCTAAACTAACAATTTTTTTACCCGCGCATTTTGTCACGAGCACGTGTTGAGGTATTTATACAAGTAGGTACCTTATTTTTATAGAATTTCCAGAAAATTCTCCAATTTTTAAAAGTAGGTGATATTATTATGATTTTAAAATCAATCAAAGGAAATTCAACTTTAGCGTATTTTATTTATTTATTGATGATAATCAGAAGTACCTACTATTGTTAAATTAAATTAAACTTTGATTAGTAGTATTTCAAGTCGAAAGGATATTAATACATATGTTATGTAGGTACTTCAAAAAAAAAAAAAAACTCCCTTGAAAATAAAAGCTATCGGTGAAACGTACTATACTAAACTCCCTGAAATGAGCTGTACTATAATGAAAACGATGTATTCATCGTTTATAAAACATAAGGTCAACGAGCCTAATTGAGAACACTAACGACAGTTTTTCAAAAATCATGAAATTCAAAATGTTGTTGTTGGAAAAGTACTTGAAAGTAGAAAAGTTGCTATAGCTCAAACGAATCCAATAAGTTTCTAGTTCATAATTAATAATTTTCAAAATTCTGTACTCGAAAATGAAAAAAATATGAGGTGTTCTCAATTAAGGATGAATTGCTACAAAAGAAATGCACATAGTTGCAAAAATTTTGAGAAAATATCGAGTTAAAACGTGAAAAATTTTTAAATCGTAAAAATATAATAAATTTAGGGAATTGATGCAACATTTTTACAAAAATTTAATAAAACAAAAATTTGAAATCAATTAGGATGGCATCTAGAAAAATGAAAACTGATATTAACAAATAGGATAAAATGATTCGTATTAAGTTAGTTGCTCAAAAAAATATATATACAGGGCAGGAGTGCTGTGAGGCTAATTTTTTGACGAGTAACTCGTCAAATTGATTTTTTTTTGATGGGGAGTGGAAAATTTTTGCCTTTTCCAAAAATCAATCTCATTTCCCCTCCTCAAAGAAAATGAATTACAGCGCAAAATTGGGTAATTACATGTAATTTTTTTTTTTAATTCGCCTTCGCCTCTCTCGGGCCAGCAGTGTCTCCTTTCATGCAATAATAAAGCACCATTAACCGTGGCAACTTTTTTAAATAGGTATGCAAAATTCTCAGAAACTTTTGAATTTATAAAAATTGTCAATTCCTCAAAAACTAAAATTTTTTCAAAAATTATGAAATTTTTCAAAATCACTGAATTTTTTTAAATTCTTCAATTCAAAAAAATTGTTTATTTCACAAAAATTACAAAATATTCAAAAATTATCATTTTCTCAAAAAATGCAAAATTTTCAAAAAATTTTGAATTACTAAAAATAGTCAGTTTCTTAAAAACGGAAACTTTTTTAAAAATTATGAAATTTCTCAAAATCGCAGAATTTTTTAAAATTCTATAATTTACAAAAATTACGGAATATTCAAAAATCATTATTTTCTTCAAAAAATGTCAAATTTTTAAAAATGCAAAATTTTCAAAAATTTTTGAATTACCTACTAAAAATTTTTAGGTTCTCAAGAATGAAGAAATTTTCAAAAATTATGATCTCAAAATCACTGAATTTTTTTAAATTCTCTCATTTACAAAAAATACGGAATACGGAATATTCAAAAATTATTATTTTCTTCAAAAATTGTAATTTTCTCAAAAAATGACAATTTTTCAAAAATTACTGAATTTTTAAAAAGCTTGAAATTTCTAAAAATTGTCATGCAGTTTCCTGAAAATTGTAAAAATAAAAAATTTTCAAAAATTATCAAATTTCTCAAAATTGCCGAATTTCTTAAAATTTTTTAATTTACAAAAATTATTTATTTGACAAAAATTAAGAATATTCAATACATAATCATCATTTTTTCAAAAATTGTAATTTTCTCAAAAAATGACAAATTTTCAAAAATTACTTAGTTTTTAAAAATTTCGAAATTTCTAAAAATTGTCAGTTTTTTAAAAACTGAGAAATTTTCAAAAATGATTATACTTCTCAAAATTGCTAAATTCTTTAAAATTCTCTAATTCACAAAAATTACGGAATATTCAAAATTTATAATTGTTAAAAAATTATCTATGGCAGGGAGGAGGTGACATGGAGAGATTTGATTGAAAAAGGGGGGGGGAACTCGTCAAATCCTTAGGGTGATCACATCACCCCTGATACAAGGTATCTATATTCAATGCGAAAATTTAAGGAGTTTTGTAACTTTCTTGAGAGCTTAAAAAATGAGGACGGCGCAAAGAAAAGGTAAAAAATTTAGTGGCACATAGAGGCGCAGAAAATTAAAATATTTACCTTACCTACATAATAAGTATTATATAAAATATCTACTGATATGCATAATAAATGTAATGATGCGAGTACGATTTTAATAGGGACCTGTTGTGCTTGGGTAGGTCTAGGTATGCATAAATATAAGCATTGATCAGGATTCACGCTGAAGTATCAATATGGTACCATATTAATAATATAGATTACATCCGATCATTGTTATTAAATTAATTACGATCGAATTAAAAGGGGAAGTTCATTTGGGAATAAATCTTTAGTTGGAAAGTACTTCGTTACGACACGTATTTAATGACATAGAGAAGAGATATAACACAACGCAACGCAACGCAACGCAACACAAAAAGAATGCAAGGTAGAGCAAGATAGAAAGATCCAAATATTTCAATATAAGCTAATGAGGTAACTACGGTGAGAATGCAAAGTGAAGAGAAAGAGGAAAAACGGCTATTATCTCAAATTTCAAGCTTTCAAATGCGCCCTGTGACCGACAATTTTTGTCGGACGGGACGACCGGCGCCATTCTTCGTGACGTCTACAACCACTAACGTAGGCATATCCGAAATTAGGGAGGAAACTACTGCCGATCAATGTGCCCCTATATTTTTCTCTTCTCTTCTTATTTCACCTTTAGTTTTATACTCACTACGATGGAGTATCCATCAACATGACACAAAACCAAATTATCCCCTTTTTTTCTTTTTAATATCGCGTACCTAACTACCTACTATACTTTTTACGCAGACTAAAAATTAATTATCAAATTTACCCGCTTAATGAATTGGTTTTTCGCAATCGAATACGATGATAAGTTTGTAAAATTTATCGAATTGCATTTTCAACTTGTTGAGTACGTATTACGTACCCTACCTGTACCTAGCTACCTACCTATGCGGTTTTTATTATGTAATGCATGTATAGGGGTTATATAGGTTTAGGTACATTACATATCTACGCTTGAGCTGTAAGAGCTGTAAGTATAATGCTATTGAAATGTCCAGAGAAAATGATTTATCAAACTTTGAACCGCCGGAGATGTAAAGTTTAATGACTTTAGCAAAGTGATTCAACTTTATTAAAAAAATACCCTTGCGTTATTATTTTGTCGACTAACTTTCGCGAGCGTGGTATTTTCATTGATTATTTGTATGGTGTCGATCAAATTGTATTACCTATATCAACATATCTACTCAACAATTATAGCATATCTCGTTCAACTTGATCAATCCTTTCGATGATAAGCAGACTTACCAGATTCCAGAGATATATTTTCATTGCGATGAAACTTATGAAAAGGATTAAGAAAAATAGACTTAGGTGAGCTTTTGATCCACCCGCTTATTCGAGAGTCGACGAAGTTACACAAAAGTGAAATGCATTTCATATGATCTACGTTGCCGTTGCGGTCTACGCATTTAGGATTTCTTCCCCTTCAAATTCTTACACGAGTATTTTTCTCTTTCTCTTCGAGTACCTATGGATATTTATTTACCAACATTTTTTCGTAAAAGCGACTCGCCCCAAAGCTAAACACAAAATCTGGGTTATTTCGCGGCAGGTTTGCTGGGAAGTTGAAGGAATTGTGTTTTTTTTGTCTCTTATTTTTTTCTTTTACTTTCTTTTTCTTATTTTTTTTTCCTTTTAGCTTTTCGTCGCCAGTCAGAGGTCGAAATAAATGTACCTACGAATATTTTCTGAATAGTAGTACTCGAGTTTTTAAAACCTATAATTTTCCCCTACTTTATATTTTCTGTAGGTATCGTGCATTTTCGATTTATGATTTGGATTTTCTCTCGATTGTCGAACCAAATGTTCAATTAGCGTCGGGTCAGAAATAGAATTTAGAAAACGATGGCTTCAGAAATTTCATTAGGTATAGAATTTCCCAGATATTATTTTCGGGAAAATTAAAAATCTACAGGATATCTTTGGAGCACCTGTTGAAACTTCAGTTTTGGATTTTGAATATATCCGGGTATCACAAACGAAAAATCCTACGTTTACGTATGCATGACGCCAACCTCAAAAACGGAAGGGGCGAGAAAAAATGAATTAATTTTTGGTCCAGCATATGGATAAAAAAATTAAACTCCTTTTACTCTCGACATTTCTTTATGTATCATTAAAAATTAACGTTTATAAAATTTTGAAAATTAGCGTTTTCGAAGTTTGAGGCACCGCAGCGACTTCATTTTTTAAGGTAGATTTTATCACATACCTAACTTTTTTTCTTTCTCTGAAAAAGTCACATCTGTTTTATGTATCGCCTTGAAGGAATTTTGCAATTTTCGGGTCTCTCCTTCTGATGATCTTCATAATTTGAAGCTCAAATCACCAGTAGGCTCCAGCGAGACGTGAAAATTGCGAAACTCAGTTAAGTATGCCAAATGCATAAAATGAGTGTTACCTTTCGAGAGAATCAAAAAAAGTTATGTGATAAATTACCTTATCCTCGAAAATGAACGCTCAATAGACCTTTTGGAAATCTAGAGACCAGTTTTTTACTTCTTTTTTTTTTTTCAAAATTTGAAGCTCTTTAGCGCCGTTTTCTGTTGCCACTTCAATTTTTAAGATAAACACCGCAGCGCTAAATTAAGGACCATCGATTTCTTTTTCAAACAAATTTTCAAAGTTTTTTTAGAAAATATAATTTTTTTATACTTTTTATTATAAACAATTGATCTTCGCTATTTTTGGAAGAGAGTTCGAGCTTTTCAATGGTGCAAGGCCCACTTCAACTTAATTATTTACAAAGTTATCTTTTTTTGAAATTGAAAAAATGAAAAAATCAATTTTTTCTCATGTGTTTTGTGGAAATAAAATGGTAACAACTTTTTAGCCCATAGAGATAGAGAGAAGGTGCTTGGGCCAGTGGGCCACTGGAAAACTCGAACTTTTTTCATTCAGAAACATTAATAAAAATAGGAAACATTTTCATGATTTTTTGAAGGGGAAAAAAACGAAAAAATCGATCACATTCGAACATGTTTTTTCAAATATTTTGGCTCGTACAGTTCCCCCTCTTCCTGAAAATGTTATAAAACCCACATGAAAAAATACAAAATTTTCTATCCAACCGCAGAGTGTAACTTCCTACCTATTACGGTACTCCGAAGAGGCAAAGTAAAAAATCTTAGGTGAAATCAAAAACAAAATTTTATAAGGTCCATAACTTTGTTCCTTCAAATCTGAGGATCGGCAAACATGCAAACACGTGTGTTGTTTGGGTAGCGGCATCGCGGGGTTGAAGACGGACACTGGTCGCGGAACACCCTGTAAGTATATACACATACCTAGCTTTTTTCTCTTACAGGTAACTGGAGAAATTGATTGACAATTTGTCAAAAAAACAACAAAAGACATTTGAAAAATTAAAATTTTATCAAGTTCTTGTAAGATAAAAAAAAAGGAAAATAGACTTCATAAAAATGTTCCCCGCCCCGAACGAATTTTATCAATAAAAAAAGAGACGGGAAAAAAAGAAACACGAGTAAACATACGTAGTTTATTAAAAGTAAAAAAACTAGGAAATTTATCCTCAATTTTCGCAGCAGGATTAAAAATACAGAATAGTTTTGCAGACATAAGCGAAAAATTATTTCCTGCGTGATATCAAGAGACGGAATGTGTTATTTTGAGCGCGTAAATTTCACAAAAGGATCTTCTTTCACGTTTGCATTTTTTTCAGCCTATTTTTAACATTTTTTCTTTATTTTTGGAATTATTCAATTACCTATTTCAAACTGAATTTAATTCTAGAGTAATTGTTCGGACATTTTGATGGAGAAATTGCAAAGAGTGTTTAAATGAATGGAAAGAATTGTTTTAATATATTTGCAAGGCCTGCAATATTTATCGTAGGCAACCCCTTATGCAATTTAAATCGCCGTCTTCGTGTTTTGGCTTATTTAGGATAATGCTGGAATGTAAAAAGTTCATCGAAATCTTGTCAACGTTAAAAAGGCTCTATTCTTATATTAACCTAAAAAAAATGCTTTGAAATTTACCAATTTAGTTTACGCAGATAGATCTAAATTATGCATTCAAAGCGAATAATTCTTGAATTATGCGCAATTTCTTTCATTTCTCCATGATTTGTAACACGAAGTCGATTATGGATGTACTTTTCCACCCCTAACGTTGAAAAGACTTGCCATGCAATATGAAACAAATACTTACTTATCCCTTAAGCCAATTTTGCGCAACGTTACAACGCGTAGACGTTTTTTATTAGACGCGTCAAAAAAAAAAAAATGCTCCGGTAATTTTCTTGTAAAATGGTCCTATTTAATTTATTATTTTTCCAACCTAAATCGCTAATTAATGCAATTTACTTGATTTTGAACCGTTTGTTATATTGTTAAAGTACACTCATTTTCAAACAAGGGTAACCAATTAGCGTGAAAAATGTTCAAATATTTACCTATATAGGTAGGTACTAGGTACTTACAGGGTAAGTCTAAGTACGTACATTTGTACAAAAAATTTCTCTCCCTTGTGTGCCTATGCCTAAGTTACGAGTTCCCGTTCTTACTTACTTAAATTATTTCGTTTGTGTTTCCCAACTGTCAAAAGTTCAAACTTGTAAACGAAATAATACTCTCCCCACAGTCATAATAATTTTTCCCTCTTTTCTTAAACGCAGAAATAACACCAACTGATACGGTTCAGGAGGTGTCAGAACTGACTAAAACATAGCTAGGGTATTTTTTGAATGAGTTACCTGCAGCTTGATAGAATATTCAACGATTTGTTTTGATTTTCTGCTGAAGAGATAATATAGTCTATACGGTGTAGTAGAGACTAGAGACTTCCAAAATAAAATCAAAACATGATGGAAAAAATTTCGGACCCACGTCCTTCAATTATTTTATTTTCCGAAAAGTTATCTTGTACCTACCGTGTCAAATTTTTGCAACAGAATGGTGAATATTTTTTAAAAGGAAATTTAATTTTTGAAATATTTTACAAAGAAAACTCTAAAAATAGGTATTTCAGGTAAGGTACAAAAATTAAATTTCAAAAAAGTTTCTTAAAGGGCAAAAATTTAGAAAAATATAATATTATATATAAAAAAAGATTATTGTGCTCTTTAAAGCTACCTTCGAGAACCGCTTCATTGCTTGTTATTAAAAATTGAAATTTTAATAATAGGTAGGTAGTAAAAATTATTTTTAGAATCTCAATTTACAATAATTTTTGTTTGGAAAAATTTTCAAAAGCAATCAAGTTTCTTGTTTACAGAAACGAGGTCTTTTCTTTTGACAGCACTGCAAGCCAAAGTTGCATCGAAATTACTAAATTACACAATCGAAATTTTTGAAATGGCTAAAATTATTCCAATGATCTCAATCAACAACCTTTGTTTCAAAAATTTTTCAATTAGTGCCTCACATACAGATTTTCTGCAGGGGATATTCTAAAGCGCAGCTCCGCACATTTTGCGAAGTTCCAAAAAAAGAAAAACATGGGCAGTTCCAAAAATTCGGACACACATTTTCAACTTCAGGTTTACCATTTATTTGTTTTAAAAACAAAACTTACGTATAATCTAATGAATGAACTAAATCTATAAAAACTTTAAAAGGAATAACTGGTAAAGAATTACATGAAAGTCTTTTTTTTTTGGGCAAAACAAAACTTCGAAAAATCTTACAATTCCCTCAAAAAATTTGTTTAGACATTTTTTTGAAAGATTTAGCTATTTGTAAATTTTCAAAGTTGTTTTTCTTTAAAAGTCTTGACAATTTCCTAAAAGATTTATTTTGACATTTTTTTTGAAAGATTGTAAATGAAAAAAAAATTAGAGGGATTTTTCAAGAATGAATTCTTGAGTTCTGCTATTGATTTTATTGCACAAACTACAGATTTCTTAAAGAGAATTTTCTACATTTTTCTTATTTTTTTTTTTTACAACAAATATCATAAAAAATAAACTTTTTAAAGTAAAAATATTTCTCAATTTTTTGAAGAAAAATTTAATTTCTTTAGAATAAAAAATACCAATGCTTATAATTGCTTATTTCATTTTTTTTTGATTCTGCTGCCTCTGCTTGAAAAAATTTTTCATTTTTTTTTTTTTTTTTTTTTTTTTCTTCCTCTGCTTTAAAAAATTTTTTTTTTTTTTTTTTTTTTTTTTTTTTTTTGGAGAAAAAAATGGGTGAAAAATCTTACAATTTTACGGGATAAAAAAAACCTTCAGATTTTCTTAAGATTTTTTTAGAAACAATAAATGTCTGATTTATAGAAGAATTTATAGTAGAAATTACTTTTTTTTTTTTTTTTTTTTTTT
>FIZV01012052.1:0-14298 GCA_900050545.1 Trionymus perrisii | reverse complement strand
TTATATTCAAATCTCGAAAATAAATTTTAATAAAATTTTAATTGATTTTTTATTTTATTTTTACAGCTTGTTTCAAGATGGCTGCTAGTACTACCAACGAAAATGGTAAATTGCCAATATTACCTGTGAAAGAAGAAAGAAGACCGCTGCTAAAGGACATCAATCATTTCCTGACGTGTCTCATCTGCGATGGTTATTTTTTCAACGCCACCACCATTGTCGAATGCTCCCATACTTGTAAGTTTTTCCATCCCTCAAGACCTAATCAAAAATCACGATATGTATGTAAATCTCAAACAAACTCTGTTTACTCATAGATTGTCGAGCTTGCATTGTTAAATTTTTGGAGAAAGAGAAATACTGTCCGGCTTGCGAAGCTCAAGGGCAAAGAACAAAGTCAAATCCGAGTCTGAGGTAAGCTTAAAAATATTTGCTCGTTTTAAAAACCTTAGTACACTCGACCGTATATCCGCTTTTTCTATTCCACACGTATGGTAGAGGTACCAACACTCGACGCATTTTAAGTAGTAAAGTAAAGCAACGCATTTATACTTAAAAGAGAGATTTTTGAGTAAATACGAACAAATGCTGCGCCACGATGCGTTATATCCTTTGGCGGATCGAATCAAGTGCCCCTTTTGTTGCACCACCACTTTACGAGTATAAAAATTTTGTAAGATTAATTGCCTTATAAAAGTAATAAGAAAGTCAATATTTATAGAAATGAATGCCCAAGTCGGGTCGGGCAGCGTGAAAAACTATACTCGTTAATTACACTCGACGGGCCTGTTAAAAGTATTATCACTGTATATGTCTCATTCTGGCTCATAATGAACATAAAATAATGTAATTAACGTCGATATAATATAGAGCGGTTCGTTAATTAACGAAAGTAAGAGTGGCTACACAATTATAATTTCACGCTGCTTAATTTTTCGCCTCTTTGCCATGTACCGCGTCCTGTTCAGGAGCATTTTTCAATTCGATTATTTTTATTCAGAGGTGCTTCAAGTTTAAACTCTTATTTTTTGCGCTTCTAATTCCTTTTTAAAAATATCCCTTGATGTGTTTGTTGCAGATACGACGCCATTATACAAAGATTAGTTTACAAAACGGTCCCAGGGTTGTATCAAAATGAACTCGAGCATCGCAATAGTCATTTGAAGAAAGCTGAAGAATCCAAAGATGTTTTAAACGGCGACGACAGACTTGACGAAGATTACTATTTCTCCCCTGATGAGCCTATTAGCATATCCTTGGAATATATTGATAACAAGTGAGTTTTTATAATTTTCATAGTTGACAGGCGTATGGCGTTGATACGTGCACAGAGATGTTGTAAACGTGCACTGAATTGTTACACTAGTAATCAACGAGAGCCTTCAACTTCGGCAAACTTATTTCGAATACTTAGGCCTAGTTGGAAAAGTGATGAAATTAAACTTTTGAAAGATGTTGCTTGAAGGGAGCGAGTTACGAAACAGAAGGTCTATTTCAAACGTGCAATTGTGCTGCAGATCCTAAGAACTGTTGTTATTTTTAAGAAAAATTAATTTGAATTTTGTTTGAACAGAAAATTTTTGAAATCTATTTTTTTTTTATGTTTACAAAATTTTAAATCTTGCTCACAACGTTTTTAAAATTTTTTTTTATTCAAAATTGGTTCAATTTATTTTCTGGTAGACTTTTTATTTTTTTATTTTGTTGGAATACAATTTTTTGAAATATTCTGAATATTTAAAAAAAAAAAAATTATTCTTGAATGAAATAAGTTGTTGACTTGATAACTTACCCTTAAAATTTTTTGAGAAAGTTTTTTTATTTCGTCCCAAAACATTTTTTTTAAATGTCATCAATTTTATTTTAAAAAATTAATTTTGATCTACAAGATTTTTTAAAAAATTGTTTAAGTTTTTTCCAATTTATTCATCTGATTTTTTTTTTTTTTTAAATTAAAACTTGTAAAGGTAAAAAAAAATCAACGTGTTTTCTTGTTATTTCAAAATGTTAAGGTTGATGAAAATTAGTGCAAGTTTGCATACGGAATTCTGTGATTAGCTTAATCAGTGAATTAAAATAGAAAATTGGTCAATTTCGTAAAATTCTTTTAGTGAGATGCAAAAAATCATCCTCCCTCCAATAAAATTCACAACGGTTTTTTCATTTTTGAAAATTAAGATCAAGCTTATTAATAAATCTTTCGATCGATACACGAATTCATAATCATAATTATGCTCGCGTATTTCGTCGAAACTTGTAACTTATCCATCATGGAAAGTATGCTAAAAACCAGTCATTCAGCCAGCATAATGCATGCATACAAAGAAGCAGCTAACACGAGAAGTTGGTGTCATTTCATAAAAATACGTGTTTGTTATATTATTTTCTGTAGTATAGCGTCATGCCCTACTTACACTACCTACATGCAAAATTGTCTCAAAACTAACCAAAGGTCAAGTGACACGATGCATAAAAAAAGACGGATATCTACAGTACACATATGTGGTTTATACGTACTTACAGCGAAAGCTCACAAAAAATGATTGTTTTTTGTATACGGAAAAATTTTGATTTACGACAAAAATAAAAATAATTTTATTACTTATAGGAGCTTTCTCTCTTCTCTGCCTATCTACGCTGGTTAACTCCTTTAGGAACAATTTGAATAGAGGGTTAGAGCGTAACCCTATTTCACAACCCTCGCTCCTCGTTTATACTTATACACTGTGTGACGTACTTTAAAAGAAGGGATGCTTTCGTATTATCGCATAAATAAAAATTTAAAGTAGCTAGATTAAAAGAGAACGCGTTCCTTTAGTAAAACTGATGCTCGTTTATCGCTATGGTACACTATTTTTTCATCCCAATTAAGATGATATTTCTTTCACCCTAAAATATATCTTTCATCATTGGTTTTGATTCAGTTTAGTGTGTATAATTATGTCAATATTTTCCTCCTATATGTACCCGCGAGAAGTTGCAAACTGCGTAAACAAGTGTCATAAAGTCGAACTATCGTGTATATACCTACCCAAATAGCTTTTGTGATCTGTTCAAGAGAACTTGTTAATGTTTATCTTGGCTGATTTTTAACGCGTTCATCGCGTACGAAGCTTCACTCTTTGACCGTGGTCGTATAATTTATTTTTAGCGAAAACTCGTAAAAATGACATCGACTGCATTATTTCAAAATTTCTTGGGTTTAGTGCATTTTTCAGTACATTACAAATAAATACTCGATCAAATGAATGTTTCTCCACAGAAAATGAAACGCAGCTCGCAATTCAAAGATTTGACTCCAATTCTTAATTCTACTTTTTTTTTTTGTTTGTTTAAGGATCGATGGAAACTATAATAATAAAGCAGTTAAACCATCAGAAAAAATCAACAACTCGGAAAAAGAACAAGTGAGTGTATAATATACTGTCTCACGTACAAAATTATTTTTTATTTATTCACTTTTAAATTCTCACTCTTTTTCCTTGTTTCCTCAACAGGCCAAACATAAAAGATATTTACAATGTCCGGCCAAATTGACAATTAGACACATTTATAAATTCATCAAATTAAAGTACAACTTGCAACGGAATCAAGAGGTAGGTTTCTTGATTAGGTTTTCTCAAAATGTTACCCACAATTCGAGATCCATTTCTCATACGGCACTTGATTCGCAGGTGGAAGTTCTCTATGATAAAACCAAGTTACCCGGATCCTTTTCTTTGATGGATGTAGCCTATACTTTTTCGTGGAAAAGGGTAAGTTCTTCCTAATTCAATTCACATTAAGCAGCTTAGTGCATGCCTACTCCTTAGACACCAGGGGGTATAATTTTCGGATGAATATTTTGTTGTTTAGGATACACCAATGCGACTACGTTATCAAATCCTCGAAAGTATCATTATCAAAGTTCCTCAAACTGTCACAGATAAGATGTCCAACGAATCTGTACCAGTGAAAAATAGTTTCGTTACCAATTCGACCTCGCCAAATAACATCGGCAACGCCGTTCAAAGCACAAATGGAGTAAGCTTGGAGAAAACAACACAGTCTGAAAACTTATCCACCAAAGTGAACTTGAAAAGAAAACTTGAAGTGGCTTCTGAGATTATTCCAAATTCAAAAGCACCTTCAATCGATGACGCAAAAGAAACTCCTCGGAAAGAAGTCACCAAGGGGGAATCCGAACCACCTGGACGTGGTTTATCTGTCAAAGTTCCCCGTATATCAAATACTACTTTCAAAGAAATGATGGATTTCAAAAAAGATGGTCACGAGGATAAACCTAAACCAACAGCAACTGTAAGTCCTTGTACAGAAAACGGTCTGAAATTACCATTGAAATCAACCACAAGTACCGAAGATTTCAATGACGATTACATGAAATACGAACAAGATATTGAGGAAGTGGAGGATGACGAAGACGACGAAGACAATGATCGGTTACGAATTTCCGCTCTTTCTGAGGAAGACACTCGAGATGACAAACCTGAAGAAAATTCCGATCAAAATTTGGTCATCGAAACCTCAGATGTGGATACTGCCAAAGAAGATGGCAAAGAGCAAAAGCTAAATGGCGATGTAGCCAAGAAATCCGCCAAATATAAACGTAAAAGTAAAAAATCCAAACATTCGCATCATCATAAACATCACAGGCATCACGACCGTAAAAGCAAAAGTACGCCTCAAGCGACCATCCTCCATTCTCCTGACACTGATGTCATGAAACTGAAATTCAAATTAAATAACGTCAAACCAGAGGTCAAATATCATAAGCAGAAACGTAAACGCAAGAAGAGCTCTGAATATTTCTCATCTTCTTTCTCGTCCAGCAGTAGTGTCTGCAGTGCAAATGGTATGTCCCCGGATGCTCACAGTACTTCCAGAGCAGATGAAGATTCGTTGCATTCCCACACATCCGACTTATCCATCGAAAGTGTGGATACTTCCACATCCAAAGATGAAACTCCAAGTAAACCTACTACTGCAACTGCTACTGAACCAGCTGACAAATACCAATCGCCAACCAGCAAAGAGAAATTATTACAAATGAGAGCATTCCGCCCACGAAATGTTGCAGTGGTAAAGCCCGAAGAAAACCATAAGTTGGAGAAAGTGGTGGAAAAACCTCCTAAAAATGATAATAACAATAACGAAAATACCACTGTAGTTGAAACTAAAGAAAAGCCCAAACCACCTCCAGCAGTTCTGCGACCACCTTCCTCCATAACAGTCAGCAAAATAACGGCGGCTGAGAAGCAAAAAATGGAACAGGATAAACTCTTGATGATGAATGGTAATAACGGCGATAAACCATCATTGGAAATAATGTTGGTGAATGGGCCACCATCTTCGTCTAAATCCTTTGTGTCTCCGGCCATATCGTCGACAACTGAGGTCACAGCTAAACCAAAAACACCACCAAGACCGACCAGACCACCTCCAGCCGCTATACCTATCGTGCAATACCAAAAAATGAAATCGAACGAACAAACTACAAATATACCAAAATCGTTAACCATTACGCCGCAAATTCAACGATCCAAATCGACCAACGAAACACTGAAAAAACCCAAAGATACGCTATCGATACGAGAAGGCATCAAACGAAGCATGACTGTATCATTATCCGGAAATCCGTTCCACAATGATTTGAACGGAGCTCTCGATCTATCCTCAGGCATCAAATCACCTAGGTACCCCGATTCAATAAATCTTCCACAAACTTTGCTCAATAAGAAACTCTGCATGAATGGATCACGTCCTATGCAAAATGGTGGAGTTCGTCCCACGCTCAAAAGCAACATCTCAGGGTACTCTCCAGTCAGATCCTTGTCCGCAATGGCTGACGCACGTCCTTTCCAAAAAATTCCAAGTTCGAATCGTTTACCTCTTAGTCCATCTCCTAAACAGAAAATAACTGTGTCTTCGCCGCAGGCATCTCCTAAGATCATTCCACCTCGTTCCAGTAGCATAAAATTAAATAAACCAAACGTTCCTAATTTGAACGAAATTAAAATTGGGCCTGTTAGTTCATCAACTGAAACACCACCACCAAAACCTGGACCCAATCAAACTGTTCGCCATATACCGAACCCTTCGATTATGTTGCAACGTCATCAAGCAATCGTCAACAGTATCAGTTCCACCAATGGCACTGATTATGTGCCCATCAAATTCCCTCATCATCCTAGTTCCATCATGGGCCATCATCGAATTACACCTAATGGTTGTTCTTTTAGTACTCTGAAAAAACCTAGTGATAAGTGTCCTCCGGCGATACCTCTGAAGGGTTATTTAGAATTTTAGTTCTGCTATGTATTGTGGCTACGAAGTAAGCATACATTTTTGTTATTATTTAAATGATGATCTCATCCCAGTAATTCGGGTGTCAAGTCGTTTTCATGATTTTTCTAAACAATTTTAATGCAGAAATGCAGATTTTCAATTTTAAATCTCAAAACTTTGAATCTCAATTATATTTTTTAATTTGGTAGGTAGGTAGGTAGATAGGTACCTACCACATTCGATTTAAACTCCCAAAAAGTTTTTTTTTTTTTTTTTTAGCGAGTACATTATCTTTGCTGTACTTTATTCCATTATTTGCGATAATTTCATTTTAGAAAGATATCCAAGTATTTGGAAAGATTTGTCGAAAAATTATTTCTAGAACTTCCAAATTACTAAGTCTACCATTTTCAACCCTAACCCTCAGTCTCGAGAAAAAACTTCCTTGCTATTAAAAAACAAAACGATTATCTCTTAAGTTAATATTTATTTAGGTACGTTCGAGTTCCACTAACTCTTGTAATATTTTTTTCTTCGGGGAATGATGCAATATTATTTAATGTATCTTGTTTATACTTTAATTAGTTAAGTTTATTACAAGTTTTTATCCAATCTAGTCGATTGTTGGTTTGTAAAAGGTTTTTTGAGATAATTTATTATTAAATTATTATTTTCAATTATAAATATGAACTGATTTATAATTTAGCGTTGCGTGTTTTTCGCTTCAGTTTTCCTTATTTTAAGAAGTCCTATTAGAAGACCCAATTGGAGCTCTTCTAGAAACTTTGTTGTTTTTTTTCTTTTGTTTTTATGTTTAACTTCACTACAATTTCCACCTGTTGAACTTAATTATAATCCATGAAATACCTCATTAATTTTCAACAATTTTCTTTATTGTAGTTTTTAATAAGAATAAAAAAAGAAACTTTCATAAATGGCGAGAAAAATGAAATGTAAGTAGGTAGATATTTATCCATTACCGCTTTGAATAGTTAGAATAGGTTTGATATTTTACAAAGAAATATGAGCAGTGTAATAATAAAGTTGAATAGGTACCTATATCTATTGAATTGAATGTTAAAGCCCGAAGTGAGGAAATGTTATGAAAAAGTTGAGAATTATTTGATTCGAATGAAGTTTACTTGTTTTTAAATTTACTTGTGGTTTAGCCAAGTTAGTGAAGCTTGCATTTGTTAAGTTTTAGCATTTTTGTAGATAATAATTACATGTATTGATATAATTGTGAAATAAATTATTTTTTCGATTAAAATCTCACGATTATTGTTTCAAGATAGGTACGGTTTAAAATTTTTGAAATTTTTTAATAAATAAATAAATCTACGTGGGTAAAAGTTTGCTGTTTGATATTGAATTAGGCCTATACGTGAAATCGCAGCAACGATGTTGAGCTATAAATATATTGGTCATTTCCATGGTACATTTGTTACGCTATATCTACACAAGATTTGAAGCAGTATCAAATCGTTTAAGACGATGTAATCACCTATAGTTATGCTGAGGCGGCACAGGTATAATGTTTTATGGTGTGAATCAAATTGCAACTTCGAACGTAAATCGAATACACACTTTATTTTCTTTCTGAAGCGATAGTTCCGAATATAAAAAGACCATTTCAAGATGAACTCATTCATTTTTTCATATAATCGTTATGATTGAAAAATATTTTGAATTGAAAAATTTCCTGGCACCGAAATGATGTGAATGATCTTTCATTAGTATAGGCATAGGTAAAAAAGAGAAATTTGACAACGCAGCGTTCAATTTCAATTTAACCTACAGCAACGATCATTACGATGTACACTCCACTTTTATAGGCTTACGTTTAACCGAGAACAAAAAAAAAAATTAAATTAATCTGATTACCTATTTTGAAAATGTATGTCACGAATTGAAAAAAAATCATCGCTTCAAATAAGTACTTATTTATGTTAGTACATATCATTCGTGGAAAAAAAAATCGTACCAACAGGAAATACATATACAAAGGTAGGTACAAGTGAGTAAGTACGTCATATTTTCAGATAGGTATAGATATGAAACCAAATAAATTAGAATCAGACTTTGATTATCAAACATGATTTTCGAAAAATTTTCAGTTTCAAAAAATTTTTCAGTTAAAAAAAATAATGAAAATTGGAAACATACCTAATTTTTCAATACATTTTTCAACGAGAACTTGAAAGGGTTTTCCTCTAAGAGATTTTTTCTTAATGAGTAGGTATTTATCTACTACAATCAAATTTTCATTTTTTCTAAAAAGTTTAAAATTGCTCATATTTAAAAAAAAAATGAATCTAAAAAGATTTCTTGACGAAATACTTTCTAAGGTTTTTACTGAAAGAAAAATTGCTAGGTTAAAAAAAATTAAAATCGAACTTTCACAATTTTTTAAAGTTGAACTTTTTTTTTTTAATTTCGACAAATAACAAATTTATTAAAATTTTCTCTATAAAATTTTCCAGATTTTGTGGAAAACGATTTTTTCAGCACAAGGCAGTAGGTAACAAAATAAATAAATTCTCAAAATGATAATCCTTTTTCGGTTTAAAACCTACACCAATAATTTTAATGAAAGTTATTAAATTTTATCGAAATTTCTTTTGATTCATATACCTATTTTAATTGTAAGTAGGTATTTTTTAGGAATTTATTATTTTCATTTGGCATGAATAAGTACTTCTGCGTATTGTCGCTTGATCAGCATAATACCAATATAGGTACAATTATTATTTCTGAGAAATGCGCTTATTTCTCATTCGTTGAAAGTTTAATACAAAAATCACGAACGCAACAAAAAAACCGATGAACGTAGTCTCGATCTCAATTTTCCAATCAATGCACTACGGTAAGTAGGTAATTATTTTCAACAGCAAAGATTTGAAAGAACCCAAGAAAATTCTATATACATGTACACTGCACAGTAAAACGTATACATAGATTAATTAGAAGAAAAATTACCTGGTTTTAATATTATCTCATAGAGTGGATTTCCTTTTATAGTTTTTGAATATAAAATGGATGTCATTTTTCCATTCTTGGCTTCTGGTAACATGAAACAGAAAAATCAAAATATCCATGTTAAATGAAAAATGATATCGCTGGAATAAATATTCATTTTTTTTCGGACAAATATGTATAAATAATAATATGTTCTTAAAAATGGACAATCTATGCAATTTTTTTTAGAAAAATTTATTTTCTCAACAGAACGGTTTTTTTTGTAAAAATTTTTTGGTACCTATTGATTTTTCAAAAATTGTTTTAAAAAAAGTATTTTAGAAACAAAAAATATTTAAAAAATACTTTTTTAATACAAAAAATTTCCGTAGAAAAAAAAATACAAAAAAGAGATAGGTATCAAAATTTTTTTCAAAAAATGTTTTTGGAAAAACTTTTAAAAATTTTCAAAAAATTTGTTCAAAAAGTTTTTTTTGAAAGGAAATATTTAAAAAAATTTCTAAACAAAATCAAGAATCCTATCAACCTTTTTAAAAGTTTACAAAGCATCTTATAAAAAAAAAATTTAAAAATGAATGAAAATATTTCAAAATTTTTCTTAAAAAGTTCAAACATACGTAAATCTTCCGAAAAAATAATTAATAAATCATCATCAAAATTTTCCTAAAGCAGTTCTTGACAAACAAATCCTCCGAAAAAAATGAACGGGAACACATTAAAATTTTCCGGGAAAAATTCAAAATCCTATCAAAAAACCTGAAAAACATTTTTTGAATGGAAACATTTTAAAATTTGAAATCCTATCAAAAAACTTTTTAAAAGTATGTACTTGCATATAAAAAAAATTTTCAAGTATTTTTCAATTTCAAAAATTCCATCAAAAATGACGTAAACTTTTTACAAAATATACTTTAAGCTTGGAAAATATGCATGATCTAAATGCAAAAATATGTACTTATGCATTCCGTAAATGAGATCAGAAGGTACGTCGTGTCATGAAACTCAAATGGACTTGAAAAAATTCATGTTTGGGTGCATCGCATGAAATACTTTGTATCTATAGCTGTCTATCTCTAAAACAAAACTAAAATTGTAGCATCGAAAGTTTTTCAATTTGATTCTCATAGATATTCAGCACATGCGTGACATATGAATAATCTTTCCACTTTTTTCAGTACCCAACTTTAACTTTGGTTAACTTTGGTAACTTCTGGATGCCAAAAAAGTAACCCAAAATTAATGAACAAAAAGTAGATCATAATAGGTAAAGATTTTTTTTACTTTTTCGCATTGGCAGAATCGTTGAAAAACTTCAGTAAAAAATTTGCGTATTTCCCTTCACAAAATAGTAGCGATACTTGATTTTATTCGCATATTAAGGAATGGACTTCATTGACAAATTTTCAGAGACTTGTAAAAAAAAGTTTTCAAGATTTCGTGAAAAGTTTTCGAAGTTTTGTAATAAATTTTAGAGAATTCGTGAAATTTTTTTCTAAATCTCTGTAAAAATTTTATGGTAGATAAGTTTTGGAAATTTTGCGATATTTTTTTCTGTTGATCTGTAAAAAGTTTTCCAAAGATTTTATGAAATTTTGTATAAGAAAAATTATCTGAAATATTGTAAAAATTATGCGACGTTTTGTGAAAAGTTTTTCTGTAATCTTGTTGATAATTCAATGAAAATTTCCCACTTTTTTTTACAAATTTATCATTTTTATTTCAATGCTGTAAAAAATTATCTGTTTTTTTTTCTTGTTATTTCGTGGAAATTCTCTGAAGGCAAAATTCTCATGTTATAGGAATGGACATCAAAATTTGTACATTTCCTCGCGAAATTTACTTCACCGACCACAGACGTAACCGCAGTTTGTACCAAGTGTGATTTTGCACAACCAAATTTTTTTCCAAAAAAAAAATCTTTTGAAATAAAACAATTTTTAATTTTTAATTACCACTGTTTTCGAAAAAAAAAAACATTGAAGAAAAAACTTCAATCAGTTTTTTGAGGTGCAAAATATTTTTCAAATTTTCCCCAAAAAATCTCAATTTTTGAGAAATCAACGTTAATTTTTCCTCCCAATTTTTTAGGAAAATAAATTTCTCAACTTTTTAGATTAAAAATATTTCTTGTATTTTTGCGAAAAAAAATCCAGCTTTGTTTTTGGAATAGAAAATACCTTAATTCTTTTGGAGTTGGTTGTGAAAAAAATTTCTCATTTTTTGAAGCAATGAAATAAATTTTAAGATTTTTTTAAGAAAGAAATTTCTTATTCGAGTATCTGTAGAAGAGAAACACTTCTTAACTTCTTTGAGAGAAATCATGATTTTTTTCAATCTGAAAATTTTTTGAAGAAAAAAAATATCTTAATTTCAAAAGAAAAAAATAAATACCTATGCCTACTTTTTTGGATTAAAAATTTTTCATTTCTTCGGAAAAAATTCCAAGTTTTTTTTGGAAAATAATAGCGTACGTAATATGTTATTCAACTAGGTAGATAAAGTTGAAACTATATAGCTTGCGAATTGAATGATATTTTACTACATCTACGTACAAATATTAAAATGAAAATTATTAGTACGACGTCTGGTATTTTTCTGTATACTACAGCGAGGTAAGTAAAAATCACATAAATTATCCAACGTGTGGTAGGATGTACCTAAGCAATGGCCCAACTCAAATTAAATCCGAAAGATTGACATTTTATCGCTATTTGATTGACACTGTATCTTCCATCGCGTTAATCCGACTCGACTAGGACTACCCGAATAGCTATAGTAGCCATGACAGATTGAAAATTGGGTAAACATTGGAATAACGAAAGGTGTAGGCGTGTCTACTTGTTTTATTTTTAATTACGTATAAATGCAGAAAGGTCAGATTAACGATACATCAAGATAATTAGGTATCGTATAAAATGCAGGAAATTGCATATATGTGTACATACTTAACGCCAATGCGATAATTATATTATACTTATTATGTAGGTACGCTCGTATACCTATACAAGTGTTATTGTGTAACGATTCTATTGTAAGAATGTTGAAAGTTTCAAAAAGGAAAACGATTTCTATCAGAAAATAAAACATTAATTTTTTTTTTCATCATCACAACCGCAAACCGACAAAACGGCGACACCATCAAACATATTTTTTCGTCCACAAAATTGGCGAAACAGGA
Organism: Trionymus perrisii; assembly: GCA_900050545.1. Classification (NCBI taxonomy): domain Eukaryota; kingdom Metazoa; phylum Arthropoda; class Insecta; order Hemiptera; family Pseudococcidae; genus Trionymus; species Trionymus perrisii. The sequence continues at coordinate 1,856 of FIZV01012052.1, read as the reverse complement.
AAAATTCTATACATCGACCGACCCAGTCGTAAATAATAACTCGTAGGAAAAACGCAGAACTTTCAAATATAAATTCGCCACCAGCGAAAGAAAAAAAAATCTCGTAAATTCGCTTAAAACGGAAAACGCGCAACGAAATAAATTAAATTACGTAGGTACTAGGTACGTAGGAGAGCAAAAAATACCACCCGACTTCACGTGGTTATGCGCAAGTTCGACATCGCCTCGTTCAACTGTACCACTCCGTCCATATCTATATTGATCAAAATGAGAGAGTTTGACAAATGAAAGAAATTTCTTCCAGGGCTGTCACACGTTTGGTAACTCGAAACGTGTACTATGTTCTGAAATGCTAAAACTTACCACATGCTGAATTTGAACTGCTCAAACTCTCAAAGACGTCTTTGTACAAGCGTAGCTTCTTTTTATATTTTTCAACGTATGAAAAAGAAAAAAATTACTGAATATTTAATACATATCATTCCTACTGTACACATTTTTGTCTACCTTATATTTTGCATTATAAAGCAACTTTCTCCATATTATACTTTCTCATACAGCAGATATTGTAACAATTGCATTGAATAGGTACTAGATAATGAGAGAGCTCAGTAACGCGAGACATTTTCTAATTGTTATAAGGTGCTCGCTAAAAAATTACTCGCAATGAGATATTAAGACGTCTTTTCTACCTAAAGTAAATTTTCAAAATAAAAAATATGCGATGCAAATTTGTCAACTCCGCGTGTTTTTGAGTTTAACTTCGGAAATGAATTATCTTAATTGAAAAAACAAGTCTTGAAGATAATTTCGACCAAATTCTCCACAAAGAAAGTAATTAAATTTACGTGTTAGATTACGTTTAATTGACGAATATTTATACCTATAAGTTGGGTAATGAGTCGGTACACTAAGAAAAAGGAAAAGTATAAATTACTATTAAAAATAGAAAGTTCGGAACGGTCCAAAAAAATTGTTAAAACCACTAGTATTGAAAATAGTAATTTTAACAATTTTTTTGGACCATTCCGAACTTTGTTTTTCTTTTTTGAATAAGAACAGTTGTTTTTTCAAAATATTTATTTATCTAAATTACAGAAAAATGATTTATTTCGTTTGTGGTGCAGATCAAATGAAAAAAAATCTACAAAAGATTAAAGCAATGAAAGATCAAAATGTAAAAAATACTAGCTCGAGTTGATATCAACGAAACTGAATTTGACAGTAAAAGTGATAAACTAACGAAGTAGGTACAGGTAGGAGTATCTAAATCCAAGTTTTAAGAAGATACCATCATTAGATATTCATCAATAGTGAAAATGTCCAAACGTTTCATCACTCCAACGAATATAATTTATCGCACCCGCATAATCCTTTTTAATTTACACGTATTAGAATAAACGCCATTAAAATTTTTCGCTTCATTAAGCCGACGAATTATAAAAAAAAAAAAAAAAAAAAACAGAAAAAAAAAACGTACACTCGAGAATTAATTTGGTAATCAGTCAAAAAATAAAACAGACAAAAACTGTCAATTTAAACTCATCGCCAAATTCGATGCGATAAAATTTCTGTCCTGTTTCATCGCATTTGGAATTTCAGCATTCTAACAATTGAATGAATTAGGTATTATTCATTTACCTAAACTGTATGCCTAATTTTTGCTTGCATGTGCGAAGTAACAATCCAAGCGTATTTTTAATACACCGCACCAAAACGGCGAAAGACGATTGCGCTCACTTTTTTGAAATGCCCCCTACGGACATAGCCTGATTGCGCCCACTTTAGTTTCTCTTGTTCCCAAAGTGACAGGGGACGATTGCGCTCACTCTTTGCAGAGTTTCCCAAACTAGCGT
>FIZV01011992.1:0-13258 GCA_900050545.1 Trionymus perrisii | reverse complement strand
TGAAGAATTTGGTTGTTTAAAAAAGAAAAAAAAGGGGAATTAAAAAAAAAAAAAAAAAAAAAAAAAAAAAAAACGAAAGAATTTACAGAAACTGAAAAAAATTGTAAAAAAAATTGTCACTTGACAATAGATTAGAAAAAAGTGATTTACTTAAAATTTTCCAACATTGAATTTTCACAAAATTTCAAAAAAATTTCAACACCATAATTTTCTTTCAATTTGCAAAATTTTGGTAAAGGTTTGTTTCAACAAAATAATGAAAAAGCAAATCTTAGATATAAATTTTTTTTGTTACATTTGAAAGTTTTTATTTTTAAAAAAATTTGATAAAAATTAGGATTTTACAAAATCATAAATATAGGTTTAAGGTTCTGTAGCGCTTTAATTCTCAAAGCTGGACAAACTTTTCACATCACACCTGTTTCATGTATGTATGTTCTCTGTTATTAAATTGAGGTAGGCAATATTTTTGACAGGGATTTCTCTTTGCTGTAACCTCCTTCAATTTCAAAGATAGACATTCCAATGTAATTGATTTTTTGAATCTTTTTAGAATTGCTAAAAATTTTGAACGCAATGTTTCCAACCGGTTTTACTTGACAAAATAACGATTTTCAAAGCTTAATAGCTCATTCATTTTCAAATTTAGGCACCATGTGTACATAAAGTTTTATGTTAGCCTCACTGAATTATATCCAAAATTCGAGTCTGGCATCCATTCTCCGGACACCCTGTATTAGAAATGAATTATAAAACCTTGAAAATAGTATATTATTTTAAACTATTCCACCATGATTCCATTTGTCTTGCTTGAAACTGACATTATTATCTGCAACCCTGTACTGATACGATAGCGATATTTGAATATTTTCTTCATTCATGTAAACGTTGACAGATAATAACGTCGGTAAAACTTTGAAGATATCGTCTCGTAATAGAGGACACTTTAGTTATCAAAGACGGACGCGAATCATTTCGTTTGGTCACGGTTGATAATAATTTTCGTAGCAAGATCAAGGCTTTTGAATTTTTATTGAGCTAATAGTTACGTCGCAAAAATAGTACCTATAACGTATTAATAAGCAATTATATTACGATTTACGGTTATTAATTTTTATTATTGGTACTGGCAATTGAAATAAACGCGTTTTGATACGGCCGGTGCGACAGTGTGACTAAATTTAACTTGAAAAATTACTTCCTTTTTTTTAGTTTTCATTCCTATAAACCAAGGACTTGGCGAGAATAGTTTTTCCAACCAGCGTATTTTCTCGTTCGCATAATATATTGAATTGCAGACGCGTGACCAAGTACATACAAAAGTAAATTCAAAGTGTACGCGAATTTCATAAATTTTAATACACCGACCCCAGAGATCAACGTGGCACTTGTACGAAACAAAAAGCAAATCTAATCAATTATTCAACACTGCACACGTATTCGTGCTATTCCAAGTGAAAAAAATCATCCCAGAATGGAGCACCCCTTACCCCTGCAACCCGTATCGGTGGAGAATTTTTTACTTCTTTTTTTCGTCGGATTGACGTGTGGAAAAAAGCAACTAGCATTTGCTAAAATGGCAATTTATTCTGACTTACTCGAAGCTTCGGTAAGTACATTTACCACGTTAAAAGTATAATGTCGGATACGACACCGACGTCGACGTTTCGCTTGTACCGCATTAAACGGATAAAATTTCGTGTATCCGCGCGAACAACTCGACAACAAAGTTGTATAGTAATCGTTTCACGTACCAAACAAAACGCATCCTTGTTTATTGGTACACATTTCGATGCAAAATGCAATATGGTTAAACTCGAAAGATTTTTTTTACGTACAGTATGACTACGAATCTCTACGAATCGAAATGTTAATCTAAGCTTCGGTTCTGGTTTGTATGGATTGTTTTAAAGTGGTAATTTAATACCTGAAATTTTTTTCTGACTTTTAAAAACTTGGCAAAATTTTCATTTTTTTTAGACTTTCTGATTTTTTGTTTTTTATAAAATAAAAAAATTAATTTTCATGGAAATTTTTTTTTCTGACTTTTGGTCAGACTTTTAATATGCCATTTTTATGACTTTTAAAAACTTGGAAAAATTTACATTTTTTTTTTTTTTTTTAGTTTTGACCTTTTGACTTTCCGATATATTTTTTTATTTTTTTTGTAGATTTGACTTTCTTCTATTTGGTTAATTGACTTAAGTATTACCCTTAATATTTCTGGGTTGTTTTGGACTTATATCCTTAATATTTACGACTCTTCTATTGATGATTTGATGAATTATGTTAAATGAAACATTTTTACATTCCATAATGGAAACAAAAACTTCATGTCTTTGGATTCATTATTTTAAGTCTCGTAGCTCGTAATTAACGTTAAGTTTGTCATAATTGTGATATGATAATCTGATAAAACATTCGTGGTTCCAATAAGTTATTTCATGGTTCATACATAGGAGTAAGTTCATTTCCAATTTTCTACAATTATCAAGTTGAACCACATTCTTAATTCTATTCTGTCTTCGTTTTACTCAGCCATCGTGTGATGAAAGTACAAGCTACGAGAAAAGTATACATTCATTAGACAACGTAAGTCAACGAAGCATCTCTAATTTGAAGATACGAAATGAGCAAGACGTTCTCATTTCCTTCGCACATGCGATCGCGCTCTCAATACATTATTTGTACGATTAGATGAAAAAATGTGTAATTTCACCCTCTCATGTAGGTGATTCAACATTTTTCATATTTTACAATATCGGCTGTAGCATATTGGCATAACGTAAACGTCCCGAGCAAGGTTACCGGAGAAGCATTCCGATTACGCTTCCGAATCGACCTTGATGAAAAATCTTCGAACAATAATTGAAAAAACAACTGGTATATTTAAAAAACTAAACGTACTTACTTACAGCTGCCTGTATATGCATCGGAAGATGACTCGATTATGGGTGCGGGTACTTGATGGTATGGCCACGCGACTAAATCGCTCTTCTAATCAAAACACCTGCTCCATAACATTGTCCAATACGTAAACTTATCCAATGTAGATTCTGGTAAGTGTTTCGAGAAATTTTGTTCAGAAAAAATAAGATTTCGGGATTGCAAATGTTTTTTGTTTAACCGTGCCTAATTTTTTGTACACTCGGTAAACGCCTCTCCATTAATCATCGCCATTTAGACGCGAACTGAACCGTTCTTAATTAAAACGGAGGTATTTTCTTTCAAACAATGATGTAATTTAAAGGTTAAAAAGAAGTCACTCGCAGTCTGTTTTATATACGAACGCACCAAAGGTACAAAAAAGGCTACAAAAACACTTAAGCAGATGATGTGTATATTGCTGGATACGAGCGTTGTTCAGACGTATCTACAAACCCTTTTTTTTTAGCGTAAAAAGTAACGTGTTTCCCTGAGTTTTTTTCCAGTGTACCCCGCCTTGTTTTATGATATATTTTTTTCGGTATTACTATCTAAAAATAAATTATTTATCCGTTGTAAATATTACGTAGAAAGGTAGAAGCGGGTTTGGAGAAATAATTCTTATATTTTGCGATATACGTTTACGTTATGTCATTGTTTGATATATTGTTTACCTTTTTATCGCGATCGGTATAGTTGTGGTCGTATAGTTTATATTTACTTATAATGGTTTGCTTTAAAATGTGGTTAAAATGTTCCAAATTGTTTCAGGTTTCGATTTCAATATTCGATTAATTAACGAATGCGGTGAGTCGACGAGTATTTTGGACAAATTTACCAACAATCAGCTACGATTATAAGAGATGGAGAATTATTCTCGTAGGTAAGTTGAAACACAAAGATGGTAATCAATAAAGAAATACCTTTGTATATTTTATCCGGTCAATTAATGATGATTTCAGAGGATGTAGTCGTTAAGAAATTTGCTATATCGAAATACCGCTGGTTACGTCGGGCTTCATCTTGCACCTTGCCATTCCGGTGACGAGTATTCCTACATAAGACGACCGGAGCGACGTATAATCTAATCGGATTACTTCCTTCATGATTCAACACGTGTTTTGAAACGGTTTCGGATACGAGAACGAGAACAGATTTTTGGGAATAACTCGTAAGTAATTTACGAGTACCCATCGCAGAGGAATATTCAACCCCCTGAATTGATGGTGAACATATAGAAACGGGTGCAGATTCCGGACGTGTACGATACCGTGTACTCTTCACGTCCGGAAATACGATCCTCGATAGTTGAATTATTCAATGAAAAGCATACGAGAGTAGGTCGTTGAAAATTTAAGCCTGCTTCCTTTTAATTTATTCGCCGGCAGGTAGTTGAACGCTGTTTTAAGGAACAACGCGCAAGACTTCATTCAAGGCGTTTGCATTTCAATAACTACATATCAATTTCAGCGTTTAAAATCTCTTGTTCTACTTACGAGAGTTTCGTAAATTGTAACGAAATGAATTACTCGGGAAAGGATATGGAATCTAAATTTTATCTCCGGACTGGATCCTTATGTATACAGTTTCCATACCAGGTACGTGGTGATGGTAGGTGCAGTACCACATTTACCATATTCATATCCGGCAAGATAAAAAAATTCTACCTCCAGGTGTGTAAATTTCATTGTAATAAAAATAGTACACGTTTTACAGGTTTTCCTCTTTCATCTACGTGTGCTTATCAAACATCGAGAAGGAAAGGAAGAAGGCGTACGTTAAGGAAATCACATTCAGGATGCGCAGAGTGGTCGTCCGTATTATGTATTAGTATATGATCGTAAACACACGTGCACTTAAGACACGTGCAATTTTCAAGAGGAAAACCCACCAAAGGGTATTTTTTTTTTCGAAAGATTTGTTTTTCTGATGATGCTGTACTGTACCTTGAAGTAGTTTCCTCGGTGTACAATGATAGTGTATGTCTCTGTTAACAGATGTGCCGGATAATTTGGACCAGCTTATTCCATATTCCGGAAGTAAGTGTCCGCATTAGTTATGAAATAAGATGTGTACTTGGCGCCTCAGATGGCGAAAACATCTGGAATTTCAATGAAACGAATCGCACCTACGTAGGTTAATTCCTGCATCGAGTCTATGTCCTCTCTGTACGTATGATCGAACAATGAACTACATAGTTGAAAGTGTTGGCATAATTGGGTTACGTGTTTGAATGTCGCCTTTGTTGTGATGTCCACGACGACGATAATTTGACTGAGATGTGTAAACTTGTCCGGTTTTTAGGCCTACGATCATATGAATTTATTTAAAAGCAAGTTTAGTTGGTTTATAGGTTTATAAATCAGAATGAATGACAAAATCTAAAAACCAAAAAACGGACCTTCAAAAGGACTTTTTAAAAATGTAAAATGTTCCAGATTTAAAGATTTCCTAAACTTAAAAATTTTCAAAATTGTAAAAATGTAACAAACTTCAAAATGCATCTGTTTTAAAAACTTAATAAAATTTGAAAATTTTCTACATTTTTAAAGATTTAAGGTCAATGAGCCTAATTGAGAACACTAATGACAGTTTTTTAACAATCATGAATTTCAAAATGTTGTTGTTGAAAAATAACTTGAAAGTAGAAAAGTTGCTATGTCCCTGTCTACTAAGCGTGACTAAGCGGCAACCGAGCAACAATAGTTGAGGCCGTCGTAAGAACCGTAAGAGCCTAAAGCGAAAAGTTTCTCTTGGCGGTCGAATATTTGTGTTGCAATCGAGGAATCATTGAAAGCTCGAGTTTATTTTATTTATCTATGGTTGTAGTATAGTTTTATCGTTGGGAATTGAATGCATAGGTTGAATGTTCTCAATTACGTACTGTTCTCAATTAGGCGCATTGACCTTACTACCCTCAAAAATTTTACCAATAAATTACAAATTTTTATCAAACGCTACAAATTTTTGAAATTGTGAATTTTCACAAAATTTTCAAAATCTATCAAACTTTACAAAACTGACATTTTAATTTTTTTTTTTTGAATTTAATAGCCTAATTTTAAAAATTAATCCGACTTCAAAAACTTATTAAATGAATGAAAAATTACCTAATTTTGAGTTTTCAACAGATTTTAACCTAAATTTTAATCTTTTTTGAATAAGTATTTGAAAATTTAACGAAATTAATGTCTGATGAAGGCAATTTTTTTTTTTTAGTAATTTTGTGATATTTGGAACAATTTTTAAGATCTAGCATTTTATATTTTATAAAAGTCCTGTTATTGAAAAGTTAAGTATTAAAATTTTGAACATCACCGAAGTTCTTGGCTTCATCGAATTTCCAAAATTCCCAATTCCCATTTTTAAAATTGAAAAGATTTATCAAACATTACACTTTCAATTAAAATTTTTCACCAAATTTTAAAATTTTTGGGGGCTTTGAATTTTTATAAAATTTTTAAAAATTTCATATTTCCTCAACTTTGGAACTTTATTCTATTTTAAAAATTTACCAAAGTTGGAAAATTATAAAGCTTAATTTTCGCTTAAATGACAAAAAAAAAAAAAAAACAAACAAACAAACAAACAGAATCTTGAACCTAAAAATAGGACTTTTTCAAAACTTGACGGGAAATGAGTAGATACTTTCAGACGAAAAGCAGTACTTTGCAGGACCAGCAGTACCAGTAGGATCATTAGATGCTCTGCTCAAGTGAGAAAAAATTTGAGCACCGATGGATTAAAAAGCAAAATAACGCTTCTGTTATGGATGAAACGGATGAAGCTTTGCTGTAGAAATAACTCGTAAAAGATACAAATTCTCATACAGACCTAAAGCTTTGATTTTCAAACTAAGGAATCAATTTCAAAGTTATCTTGTCCTGTTTGACGTTCATGGATGGATCATGGATGAACATTAAGACGACGACCGACAACGTGATCATAGCGAAGCTGAAGACTACGCGTGCTGGACTGAAATTTGGTACACACTTTTATGCGGTAGCTGTTTTCAATGACGACCAAACTATAAGGTTATATCTGGGTAAGCACGATAGAAGACAGGCGGATGTACCCGTAAACCTCCCTATTCGTTAATAATGTCCGGAAATCGCGATCTTATCCATACGTTGCGAGGCTTAAGTATCCACTGTTGGATCGCAACACAAATACTCGTACATGTACAGGAAAGAAGCCTTTGTGCTTCGCTGCTTTTTTTATGGTACACGACGCGCTACTCTGTACAAAACAGCGAAGGAAGATATTGTCGTTCAAAACCCTGTCGGGTTCTTGGATCAGCTGTGATGTTTTTCTCTTCTTCGTTGCTCCAAGGTTATTCGTTTGTTAATAAATAGATTTATTTTGAATGGATTCGCAGTCTATGGATTTTGTTAATGATTTTCAGGCCTTACTCGATAAATTTTGGGTCCAGAGACAAATAATTTGGTCATTGAAAATCCAAAGGCCTGATTTATTTATAATTTCGATTTTCGAATTCTTAAAATCTCCAGGTCCCCTTCATTAAATAATGCCTAATGATTTGTATTTACAGAAGCTTGATTTGATATGGTTCAGTGGTAAAATACCTTAACGAGAATCATTTATCTAGAAAAATTGACGTAATAGACATTCGAATTGACAATAATTATGAAAATAAAATTGCAGAAAAATGAACCACCTGCTCAATCATTATTTGTCGAATTGCAAAAAAAAAAAAGAAGAAAAAAAAACTCTTCGAAACGATCTCCAATATCAAAAGAAGAATCACGCGATCAATATCGACGTCGGCGATGAGAGAATTTTCCTCGCAACGCAAACGAAGCCGAACCAATCTCGGGGATACAACCGGTTCGAACACCTTGACCTATCCAATGCGCTACGTGAACATGGCAAATATTGTTCTCGCATAAAAGAGCACTTGACTGACTTCTAGTCGATAAAAAAACACTAGTGCGACTTGGCCATGCGTTTTGTTGACACAAGAGAAGGAAAAAAGAAAGAATACAATCGAAGCATATCACCCACTCCCCTAAATGAATTCGACTTCCTTCTTTTTCACTTCCTATTTTCTTTTTGAAACCGATTCGTGAGAATGTAACTACCAGAGATGGTTTTACATTTGAAAACAACAACCCTCCAGAAGAATACGCCGCCGACCAACCTACATATCGCGACTAAAATGCATAAATAGTCCATCATTAATCTTATAGGTACCACTGGGTAGGAATTTCGGCTTAAAATACTACACAAACTCGCTTATAATGATAAGAAATGGACGTTCGAGAGCGACGTTGCGCAATACAATATGTGTTACGTGTGACAAAAGAAATGCCAAGAATAAAAGATACCCGAATAAAAGACCAGAGTCGATTGTCAAAATTCAGAGACGTTGCACTTTTACTATGTCGTCGGCCTTTTGTTCAATGCACCAATCTAGACTTCCTTTTACCTGCGAGATGAGTCGAACATGCAAAAAAACAAATCAACTCTAGTTTTTTTTTTTTTTTTTGTTTCTTAGAGCTACCTAAAAAATGAATCTATTTTGGAGAGGAAAAAAAACATTACCAACGGTAGCTAGAACCATACGTTATTGCAAAGAAAGAATGACAGCATTTACTTGGAGATTGGTATTTGGTTTTTTTATTCTTTCTTTCTTTTTTCTATTCTAAAGATACCTACAGACGTGAGAACTATTTGTCCAAATGGTCATTGCATCTAACCACCGCCTAATACCAATTCAATGTCAAATATTTCCAAAATCTTGGAACGTTCGCGCCAAGTAAATTTTCTCCTTTTACCATATTTAATTGTTCGATAATTCCGGTTCGAACCAGTTGCCGAGTTAATGTACCTAAGATGATTTAATCGAATTTGAATACTATTTTTTTCTCTTATTCGTTTCGTAGTCGATGATCTTTTAGGGCAAATTAATACAGCGTCGATGTGGAGAAAATTCTTCGATTGTTCGAGTTTCACGTTCGACGTAATTCCTAGCTTATTACATGGCTTACAATGTTTCATAGGTAGGTATATACTTTTTTCAAATAAGCAAAGCGGTATGATACCTGCGAAGAAGGCGGATTAGATACATCATAAAGACTTAGGAGAAACGAAATTTACGTACTATCGAATTTATTAATTATTATTGCCCGTTCGAGTATACAGATTAATCAACAACTTTTCGGAGAATCGATGAGTCAGGCAAAATTAACATATTTTTCTTATGCAAAAATTATCGATTTTGGTACCTTGAAGGTAGATTGAAATTTGGGAATATGATGGTATATATTCATTCATTATAAATAAAGTATCAAGGACTTTGATAGGTACCGAAGGAAGTTTAATGAATTTTTATAAAATTTAATGGATGATTGACAATTTTCAAGATTTTTTACAGGGCCTGTTTTAAGGATTTTTTGGAACTACACGTAGTTCTAGGTACTCGGAAAATTTTAGTTTGAAAACTTTTAAATGATAATATTAAAAAGAGCATTTAGCTTCATTTAAAACAAAATTCTAAGAAATTCGTTTTTTTAACTATTATTTTATGAGCATTTGAAACTTATTAATGACAAAATTTCAAAAATTATTTTCTCAGCAAAATTAAAAAAAAAAAGAGACAGGTATCTAACGTTTTCATTAAATTGCGTTTGAATGGAATGAAAAAATCTTCTCAAAAGAATTCTAAAATTTTTTTTTGTCAATTTTGATTGAACAAAATTTTAAAAAATTATTTTGAAGTAAAATTTAAAGATTTGCATTTGAAAATAATAAAATTTTACTTGAGAAATTATTTTAGATTAAAATTTATAAATGTACTTGAACAGAAAATTATAAAAATTATTTCTATACCTGGAATGAAAAAATATGACAAAAAATTATATTTCAATAAAAAAATTTACCTAAAAAAAACGATTTAAAAAAAGAATTAAGTAAAAATATGTTAAATCGACTGCTTAGATGCAGGACCTCGTAACCCACCATTTTTGAAAAAGTGAGGTTTTTGCAGCTTCTGGTTGCTGAAGTACCTAAACTACCAAAAAATGCAAAAACCTCACTTTTTCAAAAATGGTGAGTTACAAGGTCCTGCATCTAAGCAGTCGATTTATTTATCGTGCAAAAAATCTATTTAAAAAAAATATATACATATTTTTACCTAAAAGATATGAAAAACCAAATATGAAAAATTTTTTATTCCTAAAAAGTTTATTAAAAGAATATTTATTTCTAAAAAATTGAGAAAATATTTACGTAACATGGGGGAGATAAAGTAACTTTATGCCCATCTCGCTGGTCTAAATGCTCATTTATCTACCACGATTACGTAAAATATCGCATTCAACAAGGGAGATGAAGTGATTTTCAACAATTTTGAGGTGTTTCCCTCGCTTCACTCGGGCAATAAGCCTCAAAATTCATCGAGAATGACTTTATCTCCCTTGTTGAATAATATTTTTTTTAAATTACTTTCATTTTTTACAGGTTTTAATATGGGCGATCTCCCTCGCCTCCTCCAGTGGTAAATGACGGCGAAGAAGAAATAAATGGTAAGTAGAAAGGTGTTCAAAATTTTTAAAATCTTTTTTAAAATTAAAAATTTGTTATTTTTTTTAGAAGAACAAGAACAAAAAATCAATGAAGCAGTGGAGACGATAATGGTTTCAGATTCCGAAGAAGTGCAGTGTAATTTTACTTTTTTTTAAATGCTTTTTTAATTTATTTTCTATTTTTTATTTTTTTGCTGTTTGCAGCGGTGTCAGATGATGATTCTGTTATATGGGAAGCTCCATTGAAAAGACGAAAAACAACAGAGAATGTAATTGGTGTTTTTTACTTCCTATTTTTTCAAATTTAGAAATTTCATACATGGAAGATGCTGATGATGACGACTTTTTATTTATTTTTTCAACTTATTTTCTATTTTTTATTTTTTGCTGTTTGCAGCGGTGTCAGATGATGATTCTGTTATGGAAACAATCAACTTGGACAGTGATGAAGAAGAAGAGGGATTAACAGGTAACTTTGTTATACTTTTTCTAAAAAATAAGACATTATTATTATTAATTATTCGTTTTTTCAAACAGCTCTACGGCCTGTCGAGTTTATAAATAGGATGGACAACAATAGTAATACACTGACTGAATTGCTGCCCCTCCCACACAACTATGGAGAGGGAGACAGTTCAGATGACGAAATTATATGGGGCGTACCCTATAAAAGATTTAAACTCGATGAAATAATTGGTAAAGTTCATTTTTTCAATTTCAAAAAATATCATAATTTTTTTAATTTTTCTCAATTTTTAGCACTTTTAGACAGCAGCAGCAGTGAGGATGATTGATCTCTCCCTCTCTCTTTATGTTTACCTATTTTTAAAATTTTTTCCATTCTATATTTTTTATATTTTGTTGTATTTTTTTAAATGATTTTTTATGTTTACCTATTTTTCTTTTGAATTTTCCCCATTTTATATTTTTTATATTTCGTATTTTTTTTAAATGATTTCATTTCTTTTTTATATTTACCTATTTTTTTATATTTTTTCAATTTTTCCCATTTTTATATTTTTTAAATGATTTACCTATTTCTTTTTTATATTTATCATTTTTTAATTTTTTAATATTTTGTTGTAAGTTCGCGAGAGAAACCAAAGAGTCGAATAATAAATCATACATTTTGACGTTTCCGTACAAGCAAAAAACTACAAGTAAACCGATTGACAAGCTGTACTATCATTTCTTTTTTATATTTGTTTTTTACCTCCACTATGTAATTTTTATGTCTTGGTTCACCCCTCGTTTTCGACCCTTAGAAAAATTAAAACATATTTGAGAAAAACTAAATCGAAAAATCTACTAAACGGACTCGCTACTTTATACGTATGTATACGTATATTAAGGCACACCTGGCTGCGCCTATGCCATTGCTAGTGAGTCAACTTCAAAATTTCCGACTATCAATTTTTTTTTACAAAACATCACAAATCGCAAAAAAAAAGGATATAGACGAAAATTTTGGAACTGACTCACAATTAGTTTGGCTCTCAGGTACAGTAATTGAATTTTTTTCTGTGCAACCAATAAAATGAGAGATATACGCATTTGTGGGGTGGATCCTCGAAGGGGGAGGGGCTAGTAAAAATGGCACCCATGCTTATTTTTTTTTTGAAATACGTCCTAGATTCAGAATCAATCATCAGATTTATTTTTACATTCAAGTCGCGCGGAAGGTATATTTTCTGCTTGAATACAACAGAATACTATTGATTGGAAATGTTTTGAAAAAAAAAAACGATTTCATCGCCGAGTTTTTATCGGCAATATTAAAAAAACATGCGACGACCATACAAAAAAATCAACACGCAAAAGGAAGAAGGTAGACTATTTGCCACATTTACACCTACAAACGTAGGAAAGAAGGGGTTTCTCGTTTATTAAAAATTTTTACGAGTGTTAAGCCTGCCTATAGTTGCTTTTCTGAAAGGTATAAACCATACATGTCGTTTCGTACTTCGTTCATGTACGTGGTCGCACGTGTATACGACGACGCCCGCATCACGTTATACTCATTTTAATAGTAAATCGATTAATTCGTCGGGTAGGACTTTTTGCAGCAAATCAGCCATATGTGGCAATTCGATTAACAAAAATGTCGTCGTCGTATTACCAGAGAAAATCATCGCACCGTGTCCCACAAGCTCGCAGCCCATGAACCAAACCAGCCCCTATAATTTAATGAGAGCACGACGACGAGACGAAAAAGTTATCAAAACGAGGTATTGGTCAGAATTGCCTACCTGATACCTACCCACTCACGCGTTCTCATTAATCACGTTTAAATTAGACAGAGTGAGTGAGTGAGAGGAAAAAATAACAGGCTAGCCGGATTCGTTGTTATTCGAGTACAACCGCGCTCGAGGCCGCCTAAACATAATTAACAGTTGCGGTTTTACGACCAATTTTTCCACCTTTTTCGTTTTTTCTTTCCCCATTTTATTTAATTTTTGTCCGGATTCGAGGGTTGTACACTAGTGAAAACGTTCGTTGCAAAGCTGGCTATATTTAACTACGGAATAGGAATAATGAGCTAACATTCGAAAATAATTTCCAAGAATTTTCTCAAAATTCCAAGTCGTAATGCGTAATCATGTCAATAAACCTTTTCGTTTTCTATACCTCCCTAGGAACCATAAAACACTTTTTATATTCCTTCAAAGTTTATCGCTTATAAGACCCATCGAATAATGTAATGGGCATCACAATACACGTACATGAATTATGAAAAAAAAAAAAAAAAAAAAAACCTAAGAGAGCTAATGTAACGGGGGGGGGGG